>PVLD010026447.1:0-22143 GCA_004027595.1 Dinomys branickii | reverse complement strand
AATGATCAAATGGGCCATCATCTGTGTAACTGAGTAACAGAGGTGAAGGTAACATTATGTAGGACAGCATCCAGAGCTAATTCCCTTCTATGTTCTCTATAATTCTGTATTTCCTCAATCGTTTTTGTATTAACAGAAGTGAAGATAACTTTATATTATACAGCATCCAGTGCAAATTCCCTACTATCTTCTCTATAATCTGGTATTTCCTTTAATGTTTTTGTGTTAACTAATGTGAAGATAACTATGTAATACAACATCCAGTGCTAATTCCCTACTATATTGTGTATAACTTTGTATTTTCTGTATTGTTTATGGCTTTTCTGGTTCATATGTCTCCATTCTTTTGTCTTTAAAATAAAATTAAAAAAAGAATTACATACTCTTTAATGACAGAACTAAAACTTAACCTCATATCTTCTATTCTTTCAGAGCTCTTATTTTCTTTTTTTCTTTTTTTTTTTTTTTAGACAGGGTCTTACTATGTAGTTCAGGCTGGTTTTGAGCTCACATTGTAGGCCAGGCTGGCCTTCAATTTGAGGCAATCCTCCTGCCTCAACTTCCCAAGTTCTGCAATTACAAGCAAATGCCACCACTCTGGCTTGGGAGCTCTTTTCTCTAAGTAGTATTTGAATTTTAAAACTTGATGTTTGGATGTTTTCACATAGTGCTGTAGGAGTCCCATATGAATACAGATCAGGGAGCAGCTTCTGTGCCTGAACTCGGGGTGAAAGTATTCCCCTTCCATGGAGTCTTCCTCTCTGAAAGGGTGTGTGTATGTTGCTGAAGCAAGCACAAAAGGGCTTCTTGGAACAGGATACAAAATTCACAGCCAGAGGACATAGTCCCTAACAGTCTAATTTTAACCTCTTTTTTCAGTTATCCATTGGCCTAGGATTCCTTATGAAAAAGAAAATTGAAAAAGAAATATTGAGATTGTCCATATGAGATATTTATAGTTTTTAGAATACTTTTACAAATGTGTTTTAGATGGAAATAAAAGAATGTCTTAAATAATTACATACAGTATACAGTATATGCATTTTATATATATTATATGCATAATTGTATTATAGGTACACAATTTGTCATTTGATACATGATATGTTCTTCTTGAATTCTTAAGTTTATTGTTTTGAATTTTTACAGAGATTTTATAGTACACATACTAGAAACAGTAAGCTCATTCATCATTAAATAATGAGCTCCACCACATACCAGTTGGAGAACTCTCTTCATTTGGGAATTTTGTTATTTTGTACTTAGGATACCAGTGTGCTATTTTAAAAATGTTTTTTATTAGTGTCTATTAACTGTACAGAATATAGGGTTTCATTGTATTTTCATACATACATGTAACATTTTGATCATATACATACCCATTATTGTCCTTCATTCCCTTCCTCATATTGAGTAACAGTCTTCTACTTCATTGGCCCTGCTTCTGGGAAAACATGCAATGCCAGTCTTTCTGAGTTTGGCTTATTTTGCTTAGTATGATGATCTCTAGTTATTTTTTTTGGCACATGGCACAGTTTTATTGTTTATGGCTATATAATACTCCCATGTATACATATGCCTAATTGAAGGCCTTGGCAATAATCCACACTGTATTTTTAGGAAAGAACTGGAAAAACTGAGAAAAGATTTGGAAGAAGAGAAGGCACTGAGAAGCAACCTAGAGGTAATGCGGTTCTCCCATCATTAGCTTTTTAGACAGCATACATTTCCCACCACGCGACTGCTTTCGCTTTGAGTATGCTGTCCTCCCTCAGTCAGACACAGCCTGCACAGCAGCACTTCATAAATCTCTTGTTGACTTGTTGTCACATTCTGTTGATTCAAGACTTTTTGAACACTTAACTCTCCTAGGCAGTTTGTGAATCATAAAGTACTTATAAATAAAATAAATGCAGCTCTTACCTCTCTGAGTGTCTGGTTGTTCTTTGAGCTATAGTTGTCTTTTTATCTAGAGTTTAATTAATTTTTTTCTCTCCACTTTTCCTATCCTGCCCTCCCTTATAAGCCCTGCCTCCCATTTCTCTCTGAGCAGTGACTTCATCTTTATTCTCTCTGGTGACTGTTAATTTCACTTAGTTTCTTTATATTCCTTAACTTTCTTTATCTCTACATTCATTTTTGTCTCCATTTGCGTTCTTTCTTCCTTATATAGCAGAAAATTGTATCCTGCCTCTTTCGGATGCTCCTCCTGTTCCCTGTTGAAGCATTCATGCCTGCTCTCTTTTGATCTTCTCTTACGACTTTGCCTGTCATAGACCAGGAGACAGCCTGCGGCTGAGGCACAGCGCTTGAGCCCCTTCTGCGGTGTGCAGTCCTGTCTTTTACTCTGACCTGTGTGTCCGTTATCTTGCTTGGTAACGTAGACTTAGAAGGGTTACTGTTCTAACTACAAAGGTGAGAAGGCTAGGGTTTAGAATGGGTAAATAGCAGCAGGGGAGCTGGAGTGTTTGAACATTTGTGCCAGAAGTAACCGGTCTTTGCTTTTAGAGTGGAGAAGCCACTTCACTTAGCTAATACTTTAGCTTTTGGTGTTGAGATAATATGTGTGAAGATACTTTGTAAATTGTCAAAACCCCATTTTTACGCTCGTATCTGACAAGTTAGTTTGGAGGGTACCTTTGTTTCTTTTATATGAAAATAGTGTTTTCCCTTCATGAGAAACAAAAGCCATCCTTCCCATTTTCCTGCCCTCTTAATCTACTTTAGTTGTTTTCCCCTTTCATGTGGGGTTCATTTACTACCCAAAACAAAAACAAATCATTTTTCCATATATCACAAAGACCTTCATCCAATCTCAGAATCTTTACCTTCAACTTAGTTGTTAACCTTTTGCACTTGAGATTAGGCTTCCTGCTGCCACCTTGAGATGTCAGCCCCACCTTCTGCAGTATTCTCATTTTTGCTGTTGGTGCACCCGCAGAGGTTTATCATGGTTACACGATGCTATGTTCCCTGCTTCTCTTCCCTTTTCCTTCATTGTAACCTGGATGTAATGTTCTGTCACTGCTTCCCTGTGCCTCTCTCAGTGTGCTCACTTTCTGAGTTCATTTCCGTCAGGGAATCTCATGATGAACTTCCACGTACCTCCGTCTAATTTAGCTTTTGCTTTCTCAGTTTCTGTATCTATGTCTAGATGTTAGTCTCCCTCAATGTTCCATTGTGACTTCAGTGTGCCTCCAGGTAAGTTTATCATTGTCCTCTTCTGCTGTTCTCGTTTTCTCTTTCTGTTGAATGTGTCTGTTGCCTTCTTGTCGCACAGAGGTGGTTCTTCTGGTTCTTCTAATTCCATTCACTTTCAGTCTTACTCACTTTATTTCTTAGCTTTTGTTTATTCATTCACACTATTTTTTTTTTCTGGTGTTCTTTGTCTTTCGCTTGGCTTGTTTCAATTTCATTCTTATCTCAAATTTTCAAGAGTTTGTGTTCCTTTGTGAGTAGAGTTCAGACTCCTCAACCTGGGATGTCAGTGCTTCCATTGTTCTGTCCTTTCTGTCTCTGTCCTGTGTGGCCACTCTTCTTTTTCCTGAACAGTGAAAACCACTGGCGTTTGCTCTTCTGTGCCTCCCATGTGTCTTTGCCTCATCTTCCAGTGCCCATTTCTGTGTTCTTCAGGATTCACGCCAAGAACACCCTCATCAGATGGGTGGTGTTTTTCCTCTGATTAAAATAGCTTTAATTTTCTCTCAAATTTACATCTTCTAGTTTTTATTGAGATGTACAAGTAGTAATTTTCTGTCTTGTCACTGCTTTGTCTTTATATTGCCCCTTTCTTAGATTGCAGGAAAGTCCGTGTGAGATCGTGTCTGCCTCACCCGTGCTGTGACTCCTAGCATAGCACCTCATGCATATCAGATAGCAGCTAATAAACTGTTGAAGTAGTGAGTGCTGGAGGATGCATGTTTAAGAGAAATCTAAAATTTTCAGTGTGTTACTTGGTTGAAATTGAGAAATGTAAATGTTTCTGGATTTTTAAATGTTTTATACAAGTTCATATTCATACATGAAAATGATAAGCAATAGGAGCTATTAGTGTTAAATTTGTATATATGATCTGTTGTGAAAATCAGGATGGACGTGAAATGAATTACCTCTGTGGAAAGTCTCAATTTTCCAGCATAGTCAGCTGTTGGCCACCTACTGATTTGTATTCCTTTTCCCCTAGTGGGCAAAGTTTGACCCTTTTGTTTGTAAAAGCACAGTTAATATAATTAAAATTTCAGGGTCATGTAGTTAAGGGAGAAATGATATTTGCCTGAAGATGAAAGGTAGTACTTTGAAGTATAATGTTAGCATCACACAGTATTAAATTGTACTGGGCAGTGAGTAAAGATGACTAAAGGTGAACAAGAGCCTTGCTAGAAGAGAGAGTAGCAATGTAAGTATTTGCCTCATAAGTATATTTTTCAGAAATTGAAGTTTATAAGGAATATTACTGATTTTGCTTGCAGGGTTATTCTGCCTACTCTTTTTGTGGGCAGGGTTTTGAGAGAGCATGTTGCTGTTTTTTGCAGGCTGGCCTTGAACTTGCTTATGTAGCTCAGGCTGTCCTTGAACTCATGGAGATCGTCTTGTTTCAGCTTTTAAAGTTCTGGGATTATAGGTGTGTGCCACCATGCCTGGCTCTTTCTGCTCTCTACTCTTTCCCATACTAGCTTTTTTTTCTTACTCAGGAGGCTGGAGGAGGAAGAGGACTGAGAGTTTGTAGTCAGCCTGAGCCAAATACCAAGAGCCTGTCTCAAAAAAAACAAAAAACAAAAAACAAAAAACAAACCCAAGTACCAAGACCAAGTACCCAAACTGCAATGCATGACCCACTTATTTATTGCAAAATGCCAACGCTGTAGTTAAACCTGAATACTGAAGTTTTAGTTTAGGAAAGCAACTATTAACTGGTGCTCAGCTGCTGGGTGATTCTGTTCACTGTGCCAACAGAGAGGGCATACGTGCCATAGGTTCACTGACACTGACCAAGACCTTCTTACTACAGACTCTGTGTCAGGTGCTTGTGTGGAAATATGGTATGCTGTTTAAGGACTTGAGCTGCAGCTGTTTCATTTGTAATATGTGAAGATTAAATAGTTCTCTGTCGTTACTGTGAAATTTGCTTTTTTCAAAAGTTCCTTAATTTGTACATTTCTATTAAGTGAATGATGCCTTCTGCTATGCATAGAAATACTTCCATCCCATGAGCTAAATCTAGGTATATTCCAAGGCTTTAAAGATAATTTAATTTAGTACCTACTGTTCACAGGTGATAAATTTGAACCAGGTGAAGTTATATGATTGAATATTGCCATACAGATCAGCAAAGAGTGTGAGGCTACACTGATCCTTTATTCCCTTTGCTGTTTTGTGCTAATCCCTCTAATGCATTGAATGCATGTTCTTTTCTTAATTTTGTTTTCGGGATTCTCTTGTTCTTTGCAGGACTATTTTCTTAACCATCCTTGTTTCCAAAGCTCACATTACTTGTGAACACTGTTCTGGCTAAAAGCACCACGTTGCTTTTTTCTTGTTACCTGCCATTAGGACCTTAGTGATGTCTTCCTGCTGTTGAACCTTTATATACTGGTTGTACCATGCCATGAGAAATTAGATTTTAGATCTGGAAATCAGAACCTTCAGACTTAAAAGTGTGATCAAGTGCTAATGACATAGGCTATAATAAAGAAATTGTATTACAGAGAATTTATCTGTTGCTCAATGATGTTTTTATATTTTAGGCAGAAATAGAGAAGCTAAAAAAAGCTGTCTTATCTTCTTGAGGTGCCATGGACCCAGTGAGTCAATGTTCCCAAGGATTCAGAAGCAACACTATGATCTCACCTGACTTGGACTTTAATATATCAACTGCTGGTGTTATGATAAAGAAATTTGAGTATATGAACTGTAATATCTAGTGAAAAGTTATGGGGAGGGTAAAATTTTTATATATATATTTTGTTTTGCCAATCTGAAATGAAAAAGAGGCCTTATTTCCTACTGTGCTGGGATTGCAAACATTTGTGTGTGTTTGTTTGCTGGAAAATACTACTGAGTCTGTATAAAAAGGAAAGAAAATTCATAATAGTTTTTTATTGAAACTTTAGTATTATTTTTAAAGAGATCTATACTATAAATATGGTGATATCTTTCCAAATAATCTGTGAGATAAACTATTTGAGAGGGATAAATTCGCTTTATAGTAACGATAGTCACTGCTTTCCCCCTAATGCATAAGGGATATAGACTGTGTACATATATACATACATATATATATACATATATATATATATATTTTTTACTTTAAGCTTCTTATCCAGGATGACACTGTTGTGCCCATTTGTCTGCAGTGCTGTTTATATTTTGGGTGATGAAATTGGAGTTTCCTAGTTAGAAACCAGATTACTCACCTAAGCATATAGTAATAACTAATGAAATAATAAAAAGAATTTCAACTTTTAGAGTGTTTTCTATTGCACTATAGGATTCATAAAAGGAATTTGGGTAAAATGTATTAGATTGTTAAACATATTTGGGAAAATATGAACTTTATTTTAAATTCATTAGATCTAAGAAATCTAAAAATACCCATTTAATTGTTTACTTGTGCCTAGCAACTACAGCACATACGGAATACGCAAACCCAGCTTTATTGCTATACGTTTCTGCTTGCTTTACAGTCTCACGTAGTACTCATCTCACTGTCTGGTGGTATAGTTCTTCGTGCTCCTGCCTGTTGTTTTTCCTGGTTTTTCATAATGGCAATATTAGGAAAACAATCCCCATGCTTCTCAGAACCTCAGGATGTGGTTTTCTGCTGGGCGGCAGTCACCATGTGGGTACTCAGGTTTTGCAGTGTGTAATTGGCCTAGTACCCCAAAGTCGCTCTTGGAGAGATTTTGGACTGTTATTTAGGTAAGAAATTTAGAAAAAGGCTTATGTATCATTGCTGCTTATTTAAACCAAATAGAGTTAACCATATTAAAAAGACATCCACACAGTGTATTCATGACTTTCCAATTCTTTTGAGTCACCTGTGAATAGTTGAACATATTGAAATATATCTATGAGTGCTGTCTAAAAACTTGGGTTTATTACAGATTCAAAAATTTGAAATTGTTCACAAAAAAGTTCATAAAACAATTAGGTTCTAAGTGGTACTATAGCAAGAGTGTCAGCTTTTCAGTAGTAGTTACCATGCTTCCGTTCTTTGTTTTAAGCTACCACACCAACATTTCTCATTTCTATTTCAATCTCAAAATACAGGAATTTGGTGTAAATATTTTGTCATGGTTCAAATAAAAGAGATTTAATGTAGAAAATAATGGAAATGCCCACGCCCAATTACTTACTGCATAATTAAGAACTTTTGGGCTTGGGGTCAAAGCTAATTGTGTGTTTTTTTTTTGTTTTTTTTTTTGTGGTACTGGGGATCGAACTCAGGACCCTGCGCTTGCTAGGCAAGCGCTTATTCCACTGAGCTATATCCCCAGCCCATGTGTTAAATATGTACATTTTAACTATAGTTTGGGAGTGCCTCTGTTGAGATCACTACTGGAGAAAATTATTCTTTGTTTTTAAATGATCGATCAAATGATTTCCATCTTGTTAAAGAAATTATATCTTTTAATGACAGTTCTTAGGAAGAAATAAAAAGACTTCATCTTAGAAATTACCTCCATCTCTCTTACTGGAGGATCTGTAGGTTAGCCCTCCCCACCTAGAAGGTGCCAGCAGATTTTTGGCTTTCCTTAGGTGTTTTTGGTCATTGTCAACTAGTACTACCTGCAAGCAGGATAGTAGTGAGTATTGAAATACACACCTTTGCTTGCCTGCTCTTCAGTCAGGGTAGACGACTCACTAAAGTTCTGTCTCTTTTTCTGCCCTTTATAAAAATGTACATCAAACCAAGCACATTTAAATTCAGAGGGAAAAATTCCTCTCATACAGCAATTTACAAGTGTTTGTTCTTGTTCTCAGACCTTCTGTTACTGTTCTTAAAATTCACACGCATAACGATCACTACAGCCTTTACTGGGTAGATCTTTAGAGAGAGTAAATAACAGAGTAAAAAGGACCAGCATGGAATCTGTGATTGCCAAATCATTGTGTAGTTCAGGTTTGCTATTCTTTGAAACACATATTACTAATTTCCTAATTGTACTTCAGTTTTTGGTTTTTCTGTTTTGGGTGTATTTATGACCACTAGTCTGTTTTCTTATAAAGTTGTTACCTCTAAAGAACTTTACAAAACTTTGAAGTCTGAAGATGCACAAAGAGAATGGGCCTTATGTAACAGATTTCTCTTTTTATGTCTCTTATTGTGATCACAGGAAAAAGTCCAAGTGCTTTGTAGATTTTTTTTTGAGAAACATTTTATGCTTGCATTTAAACTTGAAATGTATGAGCAGAATGAGACAATCAATAAAAATCAGAAATGAGAAGTGTTATAATTTAATGGCCTTGTTTTGCTGTGGCAATAAAATGACCAAGTGCAATGACTCAATAAAATCATCTTGTAAAAGTTGCTGCTATGAGTATTTTTAGCTATAAAATTTTATCCTCGTTTTAAACTGACTTGCCTTCAATAACTCTTATGTAATGCAGTTGATGTGGTAACATTCCAAAAAAACACCGTGTGTGTGTGTGTGTGTGTGTTCACACACACATGGACTCTCAAGACAGTATACTCATTGACTTGTTTACAGGTGCTGTAAAGAAACAAACAAAAAAACCCCAGCATGTTCTTGCTCAGAAAGAAAAATGAATAAAAAAGAATTGTATTGCCAGTTGTGTCTTTATTGGTTATTCTACATAAACTTCAGCATATGCTTTATTATATTACTTTGAATTTTCCAAATAAAAGAAGCAATTGTAAAATATCAGCCTTAAAAGTTCTAGGCCCGCGTGACTTTTATTGAACTGCATAAAAGGCAACATCCTCTTAGAGATGACAGCAGAGGTTTTATTTCTGAGTGTGTCATTTCATGTAAAACCCTGGGCCTAGCCCATACTGGATGAATGGAAGAGTTCAGTGATTCCTGTGAAGTACCCTGTAGAAGGCTGGGCATAGAAGTGATAAGATAAAAAAAAAACTTGGAAGTTGCTGTTTTATTGTTTTCAGGAGCCTTTTACAGTGTTGAACATCATGCAGGTTAGATCAGATGAGGAGAAAGGAAGCCTCTTTGAAATAACAGCATCTCAGGGCCGGGGATGTAGCTCAGTGGCACAGCACCTGGAAAAGTGCAAGGTTCTGAGTTTGATTCCGAGTTCAAAAACGAAAACAAAACCAGTGTCTCTCGGGTCCTCTTGCTCAAGGGTTGCTTCCTCCCTTGCTATACTTGGCTCCAACAGTTACAAGTTTACCAGAGATGAAGTTTTCAATACTGGGAACGAAAGGACCAGTGTCAGTGTGAGAACTCTCTGCAGTTGTATTTTTGTCATCTGCAGAAAGCTGATTTGAAAGGAGACTTGAGTAGATCATAAGGAGATTGAAATGGTGGAATCCAGAAGGATTCTGAACCTGCCCACAGCCCCACTTGGAGCCTCAGACACTGCTTGGAACCTCAGGCACAGACTTGGTCATAAGCTTGCTGCATTTCTGAACCCGCTACTGAAATCATCCTAGCAAACAGCAAAGGTGGACAGCAAGGGCAGCAGGAGTGTGGCAGAGTGCTTGCCCAGGTGTGTGGGGCTGATTCCTCCACATGGGACACATGGGTGGCTGCTGATTCGCTGGAGATAGGCTGTGTGGGTGCCAGGCCTTCTGAACATGCTGCAAGATTTGGAGCACAGAGATACGAACTCTAGGAGGAAGCTGTGTGGAAAATAATGGTCAAGACCCTTCACTGTACCAACGGAGTATAAACACGAGGCAGAAGCGAAGCCTGGTAGGCCCACGTGTCAGCTCCTGATCCATTGTACTTGTGTTGGGCCTTGTAAATCGCCTAACCCAGTCCTCGTGCACATAGTTGTGTGTGGAGATAGGGGTTTTAGATTCAGTGCTGTCCTAAGAAATAACAGCAGGTGGCAGTTGAACTCTAATGATCTGTTGGAATTATTATTTTCCAATAGAGATTCAGGAAAGATTGGGGCTGGGTGTTGAAATATTTTTCTGTTTTGTTGAGGCAGGGTCTCACTATGGAGTTCAGGCTGGCTTTGAACTGTTTTTGTAGCCCAGGCTGGCCTTGAACTTACAGTGATCCTGCTTCCTCAACCTGCCAAGTGCTGGAATTACAGGTGTGTGCTATCACACGTGGCTGTGAGTCTTTTTTTTGTTGTTACTGGGGATTGAACTTGAGGCCTTGTGCATGCTAGGCAAGCACTCATACACTGAGCTACATCCCTAGGCCCCCTGGTGCTGAAGCTTAAACAATCATTGTTAACTCCCTTACTATGAATGTTTCCTTCCTATGTGGTAAGTGAACTTAGAAATAGGTATCAGGATTTTTGTATAGTGCCAGTAGATTTTTCTGTTGTACAAATTCATGTGGTTATTTTGCAATTGCTGAATGGCATTCTTATCTATTCGAGTCCAAAGCCTTATTAATTTTCAGTTCCTTTAAAATTGTGTCTGTAGGGCTATTAGAAAAGTATTTTAAATGCATTAACCATTCTTAACTAGAGGAAATCATTTGGGAACATTGCATGGTGTAGTGCATTTTCAGAAATAGACCTAAACACTAATTGATCAGAATGCCAAATCCATCTTGAGAGTAGCAATGTTTATATTGGAGCAGAAAATTCCCCTCCCGCCAATAAACTT
Source organism: Dinomys branickii (assembly GCA_004027595.1). Lineage (NCBI taxonomy): Eukaryota > Metazoa > Chordata > Mammalia > Rodentia > Dinomyidae > Dinomys > Dinomys branickii. The sequence goes on along the minus strand of PVLD010026447.1, from coordinate 11,375 downwards.
CAGTTGTCCTGGTAAGAATTCCTATTACAGTTCTTGTTACTTCTGTTTTTAGGGAACAGCCTATCGCTGTCCTCTGCTTCTTGCTTGCAATCTCTTAAAAACCTTCCTCCCTGAGCCTTTGGAGCCTGACATTTTTGTAAGGATCAATTCCTTGATGGTACGTGTTGACGTAAAATAACTCTGACCTCACGAATCCTGGGTGACAGTTTTGGTGTTTCTGTTTGCTGTTGCATTATCATTTTAGCATCTCCCCTTAAACCTACAGAGATCAACCAATACATGCAGTGATAAATAGATTCTGTAGACAAGGAAACATAGTAAAATATTTCCTTTCACATGAAGTAACCAGTTTCCCCTCCTCAAGTGCCTACACACTTGGGCCAAAATAAGGGAGCAGCTGGAACATCAGCGCTCTGATGAGCTGTGCCAGGCTGCCAGATGGAGATACTGTCTCCCGTGTTTCATAGTATCGGGGATGGTGCATGGGCTCACGCACTGTTGCCCCCACTGAGTTGCACCCCCACCCTTTTGTTGCACTCTGTGGCACAGGCTGACCTTGAACTTGCAATCCCCCTATCTCAGCCTCCTGAGCAGCAGAGATGGCAGGCGTGTGCCTCCAGGCCCAGCACAGTTTTCTTTGAAAGACCCATGTGACCATCTTGGGCCTAAATCCTGTGCAGTAGGATAGAGGGATGGGCTGAAGTTGCACTGACGCATGTGCAAAATTGCGAGAAGGGAGGCATACTTTGGGATGGCAACAGATTTATTAAGATGGTGTTTTAGAGAAGTCGAATTTATAGTTCTCTCCCTCTTGCTTATTCTTGTCCCTTCAACAAGTAACGGCATTCAATGGGGGTGTAGCTACAAGTTTCTTTATAGTATATGCAAGCATCCTTAGAAGTATCTTTACAGACAAGTGTCTTCATTAGGTGTCTAACAGAAAACAGTTGCTCTGAAGACTCCATTTAAACCTGTATAACAAGACATCACCATCTGTTAAGTTGTGAAGCTTAAGGATAAATGTGTATTCCTAAAAACTAAAACTTTTAGTTGCAACATAAGTAGGAAATGCATTCAAAACTCTACCACTGAAAAAAGACAACCAGGCCAGATGGGATCCTGGCTGTTTAAACTGATGGTGGACAGGCTCCCAATTCCTTTTGTGACTCTAGAGTCACTATTATTTAGGCCTAATCACTGTAGACCACTTCCACTCATAAAGATATGGCCTGAGAGACTTACAGGTCTTTGTGCAGTATGTGAAATCTGGAGGGAAGAGGGACCCAGCAGGCTGAGGTGCGCCGCGTCAAGACAGGTGCTTCCATCCCGACAGGTGGGCAGCTCCATGAGCCTGCGTTTCGGCCAGTTCCAGCGTGCGTGCACAGCAAGGAGCAGGTTCGTTTTGGGAAAGGAACTTTGACTTTGTGGGCCATGCTTGTGAGCTGCTGAACTTAGAGAACCTGGTATAGCTTGGGTAATCAGCAAATGTTGAGTAGATGAATCAGGAGACCAAAGATGAGGTTGACTGTTATTCTCCCGGTCTTGACCTGCTCCTCCTGGCTTCTCATCTTTCCCCTTCAAGTGTTCAAGCTTTCAACTGGACGGTTTCAAGACAGCACACGAAGTGTTTCCAGGGGCCCTTCAGCCAGCCTCACCACACCTGTTCAATTCCGAGCGCTGGACTTTAAGTGGTCACTTTACCTAAGGTTCCTAGGCAGCATATCACCTACTTGCTAAGGTTGATGCTGTGCCTATCAAGCATGGTTCCAGGTAGGCACTGTCTTCGCCTTTCATCTTCAGTCCTGTGTGGTTAGCATCACCCTTCATGGACAGGAAACGGCTCAGGAAGGGTACACCACCGCCAGCCAGGGCTAAGGCTGACGCCACGACTAGGCAGTCTGGTCTGCAGCTTGTGCCCTTGACAATATGACTTCTTCTGTCCTCTCTCAGGAAGTAATGAACAGAAAAGGAATCAGGGTAGGAATTTCTAGTTTCACTTTTTCCTTCTTCATGATCCTTTGTATAATCTATGAGCATCCAAGTTTCCTATTGGTGAGAAGATAAATAACTTTGGTGATGCATTTTCGTGGTAAGTATCCACATCCTCTCAGTCCAGAAACAAGCAGATCTTTACATTTCTGTTACATGATCACATATAAGATTCTGGAGATCATTCTTCATTTCTTAATGTACATTTTTTCCAAACAATTTTCATGGCTTATTCAGCAAAACCCAAAAAACCATCCTACTTAACTCACGAAAAGAAATCAAATAGCCACAAGGTGGCAGTCTAAGCTTAGGTTCTGTGTCTATAGACACCTCATGGCGTGTTACTCCAGACACAGAAGCTGGGCATTTACAAATAAAACCATTGCTTCTGCCCATTAAACATACACAAATCGACCTCACCCGCCTGCCAGGCCTCCTCAACACAGTGCCATCTGGTAGAGGAAAGTGGAACGGTCGTGTAATTTGCCAGCCTGGCTCTTTGTGTGCTTGGCAACTCACTGTACATTTTGTCTCTTCTCTTACCTATGGGAGAGGTAAACACAATTCTTGCCATGACTTAACCGTCTGCCCTCTTGTTCTACACATGGAGAGAAAGGTGGCAGCCAAGTCAGGGTGACAGATTCACAGGTGTTCTGTCATGCCCATTCCTGGAAACTTGAAGGTTGAAAACTCCAAGGTGCCTGTACCCAGAGTGGCCCAGTGCTGCTTGCCAGGGAACACCCATGTTCAGTGTCCTTTCATCCAGTGGACAGAAGTCACAGAATGTGGCCATAGACCCCTCTCATGGGCTCCTGGTGTGGTTGAGTGGTTCAGCTTCACTGGCAAGACATAGAGAAGTCATGGCTTTTGGGGTGGGTTTAAAGGAGGACAGGGTGAGGTTTGAAGGAGCGCTCTAAAGCCAGCAAGGCTTTTAGTGACACTGAGGCACATTTAACTCACTTGGGCACGCTGAGAGCCACATAGCTTGAAGGACGGGCTCTTGGGAACCGGCCCTGAAAGTCTGAGAGTTTCACCTGGAAGTCAGGTGAGGACTGAGAACATCTCTTGTAAGCCTAATGCTCTGGGACCCACGAACAGCTCGGGGTGTCCTTGCCAGGCACCTTTGTGGGTATGTGATGTTATCAGGGACCAAGGTTTTTCATTCCCCCGACCTCAGCACATCGGCATCTTCCTCACGGTTGCAAGGTGGCTGCCCTAGCAGCAGACACTACATTCTTTCACAATTTCTAGAGCCGCAAAGGAGACAGGCAGGGTATGGGGATGAAGACAAGATGCCATTTTTCCTAGTGTAGTTCTCTCATTTTTCAGAAAAACATCCTCCCTAGAACTTCTGCCTCACAGCACATGGAAGTGGTTTCCTGCCTACTTTAATTTGGGGATCACAGAGGGCCTGAATTTTCTCGAGTGGTCAAAACTAACCGTGAAATGTCAAAGCTGGGTTTTTGGCATGACAGAAAGCAGCACGGGTTTGAGTCTGTGAGTAGTGATGGCCTCTTTGGGGAAGGCTTTTCTAAGCCGAAACCTAAACCAGAAGGTGGAGTCGGGCTTAGGTGGCGTGTCTGGAGGTTGTTCGAGGGAATCCCAATGAGGCAGGAGATGCCCAGGGACACAAATGAGTCAGCTGGGTGCAGCACAGGTGTGGACGGCCGGGGCCCCAGGCTGCAGTAGGGGACTCCGAAGGCAGAGGGCGGGCCCCAGCTTGTGTGAGGGGCGCAGCAGGAAGAGCAGGCCAGGCTTGCAGTCTTGGGGAGAAGCCGGAGACGGGGAATCAGGGGCATTTGATGAGACCAAGGTCACAGTGTGGGTGTGCTGGGGGGCAGGGCTTCATGGGGTGCTGCAGAAGGCACTTGGGAGTCAGCAGGCTACACCCAAGGCTAGGGCATCACCAGGGCAGAAGGGTGGGCTGAGGCACCTGGGGGCTGTGCCAGTGGGCCTTGCTCTATTAGTGGGCCAGGTCCTGCCCTCTTTGGATCCAGGGCCCGTGCTCTGTCTGCTCACCCACAAATGGGCTTGGGCTGGGCTGGCCTCCAAGGCAGCCCCCACAACCCCTGTGCCCACACTGCAGCCTGGATCCTTGCTGAGATGGGAGGCCGTGCTCCTGGGAGCACCCGTGGATGTCGTCCAACTGTGACTCACCTCTGCCCAGCACCCGCCCTCTGAGGCAGGACCAATCTGACTCACCCAGTGCCTCCGTATTGCTCTGCTGCCTCTGCAGTGTCCTGCTGCCTCAGTGGCTGTGCAGAGCTCAGAGCCACTGTTAGTGTGAGCCAAGATATGACTCTGGGGAACCTGAGGCCTCGTCTCCAGCTCCAGGGTGGGGCAGGGTCTAGTGACACTGCGTTGGCAGCCGTGGTGAGTATCCACATCCTCTCAGTCCAGAAACCAGCAACCGGGGTCACTCTGCATTTGTGAGGCTTTGATCACTTGAGGCCAACGTAGTAGAAGGACTCCCGTCACCTGGGAGCCCCTGACATGATCGGTGGGAGCTGATCTGTGGGGCTTGTTCTGTGCTCCTCTGATCCCATCTGAGTTCCAGAAGAGAGGACGCTGGAATCCATGCGCTCCCATGGCCAGCTGAAAACCTAAAGGTTAACAAACTGTTCTTTATCTTTTCCCCATCAGAGCTGATAGCAGCTTATGTACAACTGTGATTTATCGTTACACTTTCAGCAACCTGAATCTGACTTGAAAGCAGAGGCACTGCAGGTCCTTAGGAAACTTTCAAGGCTGAGGAGTGACCTGTGGCCTTCAGTTTCCTGCTCCTTCTGGCTGTTTCCCTCAGATGACCCAAGATTTCTCTTGCTTCTCAGGTGCAAGAGATACCTGGGCATCTATGAGTTTCCTGTCCATTCTATTCCTACAAGTGGGATCATTTGGTGCCTGACCTTCTTTCTTCCTTGTTCTGCAGAATTCTCTTCCAAAGTTGATCGATCTTCCTACCATGCAGACACATCACCTTATCAGTAGCTCGCATAAGTGATTTTAAGTCTATTTTCATGAAGGCAAAGTTAGCCTTAGTAGACTAGTAGACTGCAGGCCTTTGGTCTCTTTGTGGATTGTATGCTCAGATTGCACAGGTCCATATCCCTCAGCAATGGTGTTTGCTCAATACAGTCCCAGCACCAGTGCCTTTTTGTAGAATGAATAAAAATTTGTAAACAGACTCCAGCACCCTTATTCAAGCTGATGAGATCAAAGCAGCACCCCAAAGCCTGGGGACCTGTTGGTTCTTTTAAACCTGGAACTGGAAGGAGGATGCGGGGTGAGCAGGGTTGGGGTTGGGGATTCCCCAAGTGGAGATGAGAAACCCAACCCACCACCCCTGCAGATGAAGTTTGCAGGTCCACTCTAGTCACACAATATTTAAGATGTATCAGTAAGAGAATAAAAGTATTTATTAGGCAGAAATTTCAAAGTACATACTCAAGAAATAGCGTGTGGGTCTCCTGAGCGAGGAGTACATTGTTTTCTGGAGACAGAAGACATTTATGCTTCTTCTGAGGGAGTGGGAACCCCAGAAATAGGCTGCCTATACCCCTGTGGGCACTGGCCCCTTTTACAGGTCTGAGCCCAGTTTCTTTTTTTTGCTAAGATGAACAATTTAAGCATTCTTTGAATTCTCTCAACTTGGTCTTCTACCTTAGGCTCACATTCCTGCTCATTACTTTTCTTTAAACTTAAATCAATTTATGGGTTTATTGCCTCCCTGAGGAATCTGGGTGTCCTGGGTCTAGTGCCTAAATGTAAATGAAGGCATTGCTGATATGGGTCACTGTGGGTAACTTTGCTGGGTCCCAGAAGTTGCAGCCCACTTAAAGCTGCACGAACTCATGAATATCCCTGTCTCCTTCCTATCTATTTGTGTTCCTTCTATCTTCTGCCTCCAGGGTGGCAGCAACCCCCCCACCCAGACTAGTTGATGACAGGTGCAGTGTCTGCAGACAGCAAGATTTCTAAACACGTTTGAAAAGAATAACAGCCAGCTGAAAGTCAACATTTTTAAAACTCTTCACCAGGATGCGCTGGCGAACCCCGTCCTTCCGCCTTCTTTTTTTTCTGGAAAGCCATTCTCAAATGCATTGGAAGCAAAAGCCCCTTCTGCTCAAGAACGAAACTCTGAAGGCCTGGACTCCTGCTCATTCACAGCATCACCAGGAAGGGGGAATAAAGCAATGGTTCTGCACGTTTGAAGATGAAGATATTTACCATCCACCCATCCCTAAAGAACCTTGAGAGGAACCTTGAACCTAACTCCAACTCTAAGTTGTAGTTTGTAAAGCTCACTAGCTGCTGAATGTGCATAATTTTAATTTTAACGTAATCATTAAGCCACTGAGTCAAGAGCCCCAAAGTTTGATCCCGCCCCAATCATGTGGTCAGAGCAGAGATAGGTGCTCCCGAAAGTTCTCCCTCCAACAATTCAACAATCCCACTTGTGAAAAGGAATGAGAGTTCTCTGGCCACTGAGCACATCTAAGAGGATTTGCGCTATGTAACTGCTGGAATAATGCTCTTATGAGCATCCGTATGTCCGAAGTCATTCCTTCCTGATGCACTGTTAGGTACTTGTGTGTATTTGCATAACCTCACAACCATGACGTGTTGGTGCTTAGTCCTTTGCCTGTTGAGGGGATGCTCCTGTAGAAGTAGGAGATGTTGGGGTTAGTTGTGGGAAGAACGCAGCTTTTACAAAGGCTATGGAAATCTGCGTGATGGTAGAGTGCTGTGGGAAACATTTGCATGAAGGAAGCACATAAATCTCAGGACAAATTTTCTGGACTGGGTGCTACCTAAGCAGGGGCTTAATGTCCTCATTTTTCTATTTGTGGACTTGCCGCACCCTGTCTTGTTCCTGAATTGAATAATAGTTCAGCGTGGCCTCCTGCTTGCTCTTGTGTACACATACTTTCTTTCTCCTGAAATGGAAGCATTGGCTTTGCTTTTTCTGCTCTCTTCCCCTTTTCTGAGGCTTGTTTACTCTGTGGATTGGTTAAGGGGGGCAGAAATGGAGAATCAAATTTAGGGACTGTGCATTCTATTGCATTTTGAATTTTTGATTGTTTTCCTTTAAAAATTTTTAAATTCTTCCATTAAACATTACCTCTTTAATTTGTTTCTTGGAATCAGGGAAATTTTTGCTGGTTTTCAGTATTAGGTGCTGATAATATTCAGGTTCATTTCCAGTTGGGTGAGAAATTAAAGCAGTGGCCTTTTCTGGACATGTGTAAGGAATCTTGTTGTCTGTTGTTCTTACTAATATTAAAAGCTACAAGCTGCTGCTACTGCATACTAATGTATTTATCCAGGTCCTGTATAAGTATTGCTTTTAATATTTGCACAATATTTCTGCATATAGATTCCTCATCATGTGTTGGTTTATCATTGTGTGGCACCTCTGTCTTTCCACATTAAGTCACTCTACATGGACTGGCCATTTGTAGACCTGTAGGTTCTGCTGGTCATTTGTGTGTGAGAGTCACAGGCCATGCTGCTGTCATTGTTTGGGTTTCCTGGTTATCTGAGTTCCTATCCAATTGTATATATATTTTGCAGCCTTTCTCCTGGCAGCCTCTGATTGCCAGCTGAAACTTTCCTTGCTTCTCGGGTGACTCAAAGGGTGAAGACTCCTGGACACACTTTAGCCAGTGCCCAGCATGCAGAACTCCTGCACACATTCACTGCTCACTGTTTATGTCTCAGGGTGTGCAGCGCCCAGTTCTCAGTGCTGTGTGGCACCTGCATGCATAGGAAGGAAAGTGTCCAACTCAAAATGGGCTTCGAGAAGCAGGCCCAGCCTGGGAGGTCATGGAAATGACCTCGTGTTGAGCAAACTGGGTCCTGGATAAACCCAGATCTCACACACATATACCTGCTATGTGGCTTGGGACTTGGAGAATCATCCTGGGTCCCAAGCATTTGGCTTGTTTCCCTGAGACAGCACCTCTCCCCCCACCACTGTTGAGGGATCATGCCCACACTTTCCCAGGATGCCACGGGCCACACAGCTGTTGTGTCCAACACTTTGCTAGAACTGGTGCACAGCGCTCTCCACCTGTAACAATGACCCAAGAAGGTGCAGTTAGCCTCCTCATCCATGAGTTCCACATCTGTGGATCCAACCGGTTATGGATTAACATGAATACATAGGCAGATTCCATTTGTATGCACAGATTTTCTCCTTGTCATTATTTCCTAAACAACATACTCTAAAGCTATTTACATAGCGTACACAGTGTGTATGGCACTGTAAGGAATCAGAGACTGTTTAAAGGACAAGGGCAGACATAAGAAAGCATATGCAGATGCAATGTTGTTTCATTAAGCAACTTCAATGTCTCTGAGTTCTAGTATCTGGAAAGGTCCCAGCCCCATCACTCTGAATAACAAGGAACAACGATTTTAGGTTATAAAGTCCCAGATCAGAAGTCAGAAGAGAATTTGAATCTCCCAGTAAATGGAGTGTGATCCTAGGAGCCCCTTCCTGTCTCAACCATGCTTTCCCGTCTGAGAGTAGTGACAGGTAGTGTCTGCTCTGCACACCTCATAAAATATCATGATACCAAGGCAAATATTGTACGGTGAAAATGCTCTAAAAATTCAGTCCATAGAAAGATCAACGCTTTCTTATTGAAGAAAAGTCACATGATATTCTTAAAAAAAAAAAAATCCCCAACCTGGGTTCAAACACCAAACTTGCCACCAAGTAACTGTAGGATCAGGCAGGACCAGCTCCCTGCAGGTGGATGACTGTAAAAGTCCTACCAGTAGCACAGAATTACTTGGAGGTGTGAAAAGGAAAAGAGCAAGTGTGGACGCAGAGCTCAGCTCAGATGCATTGTGGGGGCTGCAATGGGGCAGGGCAAACGCCTCGGCCTCTGCTCACCAGTGTTTGGCATGTTAATGACCGTAGCCTCATCTGCAACCCTGAGATCATCTGAGTGGTACCCACAGTGGGCCTGAGAACCCCTACCACCCATCTTGCCTGAAACCTCCACCCTTCATTGCAAAACCCAGTCATGCAAGCAGCAGTGTTAATCTCAGGCAATGGTGCTGGGGGCTGAAGTGTCCCTGGTGACTGATCAGAGTGGTCTGGAGCTCTGTTTACCTGTGTGACTGTATTTCCAACACTTACTTTCTTAGCTAAGATGTAAGAATTCAAGTTGTAAAGCTCTTTCTATATGCTCTTACCCTCTAGGACCTCTTCTCTCTGTATCGTGTGTGTTTCCAGCCAAGTAAAGCCTGGGTCTAAAGACTGTGTCCTGGACAGGCCCCAGCATGCACCCGTGGGCCTCCCTCTTACCTTGAGTTGCATGGCTTAGGGTGGAGGATTTTGAAGGGGATATAGGAGGAAATGTTTTAAATTTAAATTGCTGATAAACAAAAAGAGAGTTCTGTGGAATGTGGAATATAGAATATTTCCTGTTATATTAATGTCACCAGCTTTGTCCCCAGGGCCCTGTGTCCCACTTTGGGCTGTGCCCCCAGTGCCCTGTGACACTGTGGCTCCAGAAAAGGCTGAAGAAGGAGCTGTCCTCCTGCTTGTTTTAAGAGGCAGAGAGGGGGCTGTTTGGAAATGTGGGGCTCATTTTTGTTTCCCAAATATGGATCCAGCCAGTATACCAGGATACTGTGCTTGCTCATTGGCCTGATTTCTGATTTCTTTCCTTCATAAAAGACATGGGGAAGGAATCTCTCAATTCCTATTTTAAAATAAGTGTTGTATTTGGTACATTCCAACTTATGGACTTTCAGCTGTGATGCAGTTGCTTTATTTGGGAGCTATGAATCATACGAGGCAGCTGTGTTTTTAGGTTGTGTGTTCTTAAGAGATAACGAGATGAGTGTTTGAAATGAACCAGCATCTGGAATGTCAGTTTGAAAAGCAGTTGATGCTCCAGCTTCCTCCCACTTTCTAGCTCTATTCCAGTTGCTAGATTAGCCAGGGACAAGGTGCAGGGGGTCCCAGACTCAGGTGGATTTCCACCAGAAGACGGAGTGCAGGCTCTGGGGACCAGGAGCTCTGTGGTCAAAACATGAGTCCTTAGAAAGTGGGAAATCACATGTCTCTTATATAAGAAATCTAAAAATACACAATTATAAATTAATTCAAAAACAAAGGAGAGAGGACAGAACACTAGAAGTTAGTTTTCTAGAAACAGGGAAGGGGCTGGGGGCTGCGTGAAGAGGAGAGTGAAACTGATCAAAACAAGCCAGGCCCATGCACCACTGCGCCACTGGGAAGGTCTTGGTTCTGTGCCTCCATCACACTAATAAAAGAGTAATGTGAGAACCACACTGTCTCTCCTTGCATCAGACCTCTGGCTTTTGTCAGTGCCCCACTTCCATGGACTTGGTAGAAGAGCCCATGACAATGGCTTGGTGTCAATAAACCAGGAAGAAAAAGTCTTTCCTTGGAGCCAGGTTCATGGACTTAAGTCAGATAATGGATTCTTAAAAAACAATGTGTCAAATTTTAATGTTTTCATTATAAAAAGTTATCCTACTCACTTAGAAAAGAGCATGCCCTGGATTTAAACAGCAATCTGTTTTATCCACTAAACACACCAACACAAAAGTCAGCTTTAAGATGTGTTCTTTGCAGCTGAAAGAACTGAGAAAAAATGAAATGGCACTATGAATTAGTCATGCTATTGCTCGAATTCTGGGCATGGGGCAAGACAACCTTCCTGCTTTCAGTCCTCAGCCAGTACTCAGGTGAACCTGGGCCCGCAGGGAGGGCCTATAGGAAGCTACAGCTCCGGGTAGCAGCAGGACTATCAAGGAGCCACCCTGGCGGTGTGGTCACGTTTAGTGACAGACCAGCACCCCACACAAAACACTCCTTTTCTCATTCAACAAAGAGCCCATCTGATAAACCTGAAACCTAAGTATATTTAAAACTTAAAGCCAAATGATAATATAACAGAGGGTTTTCCTTCCAATGCAGTACATTAAAATTGTAAGCAAACAAAATGACTTTCACCTTGATTCAATCAATAAATCATCATTCAATTCCTCATTTTTTTTCCAACTAAAAATTACTTGAGTTTCTGGGCAAAGGGATGCAAGCTCTAGGAAAGCTTGCTGTCTAGGCCATTTCTCAAGTAACTTGTAAAACTGATTTTAGTGAAGAGTAAGAACACACTGTTTGATGGGAATATTTAAGGATAAAGTTAACTCAGCTCAGCCATGGGATTTGCATGGAGGGGGGTCAGTCGGGAGCTCCTGCTGAGTCCCAGTACTAGAACAGACAGAAACAAACAAGCAGGGGCCTATTCCCAGGTTTAAGAGAATTATGCCAACCCACTCACTCCATGCACTTGCTTTAATTCATCTAGTTTAGTTTTACCAAAGCAGAAACGGCA
>PVLD010026446.1:0-22176 GCA_004027595.1 Dinomys branickii | reverse complement strand
CAACTGTCTGACTAAATTTGCATGTCTGTATATGGGTCCATACATCTACAATTCGAAGATATCAATGGATAAAGCAACAACTACTGTTGAGACCATATCACCTTGTCTATAGATTAGGTGTGATTGTACTATTTTCTATGATAATGGGTGTCTGTTTGTCAATATGTCTTTGTACTTTTATGTTTCTAAAATAAAAAAATAAAATAAAATAAAATAAAGCAAAAGAACAACAACAAAGACAAAAACAAAACAACACCAAAACAAAGACGATGCAGAATTTCAGAGCAAAGTGATAGGAAGTTAATAATGGATGTTATATTACACATTGTTATCTTCAAAGAAGTTGCTCAAATTACCTGTTGTAAGACTGAATGATTGCTCAAACAATTATAGAGGATAAAATATAATTTTAAAAACATTGGACATGATACCAAGTTTCACCAATCAATATAGTAGAGATTCGACAGTGGTTGTTATATTGCATATTGTTGTCTTCAAATTAGTTGTTCAGATTAGAAGATAGAAGCATGCAGAATTGGTTGAAAAAAGAAAAATTTAAGCATTAACTGTTCATTTCAATAAACCAATAGACATCAGTACTACAATGATGCCAGCTGTCCTTGTATATCCATATATATTTTCTTCCCTTTCTTCTTTCTTTCCTCCTTTCCCACATCCCAGTTGTTCCTTCCCCTTGAGCAATGTATTACTCAGCTCTATGAAAAGATAAACTTGAGGCTTTTGTAGTAAAATGGATACAACCAGAAACTCTAGTACATTTTGATTTATTTCTCTCAAGTGGTCTTTTGGTTTTGAGTGAGGTCTGGGAAAGGTTTTCCTAAGGGGCTCATTTTTGCTTACAATTATTCATGCCTTGTCAAGAATCTGGTCTGCTTGTATCACTCATCATTCCAAGCCCTAGAACCCTTATCTGCGAAATAGCAATCGCAACTGCCCACCTCGCATTTATAAAATTATTGGAAACACCAACAATGAATGGAGAAATCACGATGAGTCAGGCATGATTGTACGTGTTTCACATGCCTTGGCTCAGGCCTTACCAAATGTGTCCCTCCAGTGGGCCACAGTTGGTGTCAAAGACAATAACACATAATAATACATAATACATAACCTCTGGGCAGCCAGGACTGTCCTGGGACAATCACAGACCCCAGCAGGAAACTATAGACTAAATCTGTCTTGATCTGCATTTTCCTTTAGAAGCCTGTAGAAATAATGACATATTTTCTTTATGTAACCAAAAGAAGTACAATAAAGGAGTACTTATTTCATTTAAAAACAATAATCTCCCCCAGGATCATAAGTATTATTACTTTTACAGACATATGCTGTATCTTGAAACAGAAGAACAGATGGAGATAAGTAAAGAAGGCATTTTTGGAAGGTATTTTATAGAAAAATATCTGGAAGAAGGTAAAATAAAAGTGTTATTTCCTTCTCTATAGTAGAAGAAGTATATTATGTCAGTAACAATTTTTAAAGCGCAAAGTTGAAAGAGTTAAGTAACCGTCAATAGATTTTACAGTATGGATTTTACATGACCACTCTTCCCAAAAGATTATATTTGATACCTTCTTTAATATATCCTTAAATCTTCTGTATTAGTGAAAAGTAATTGGCTATAAATTAGACGATAGGTGCTTCCTCCAAAAAGATGTAAGAATATCTCCCAAGAGCTTTCAATGACTGTCTGCATTAGTGCATTCTTTAGGTGAGAGGAAATTGAGCAGAACAACATTGGGAACTAAAAGGGGGTTGATGTTGACCTAATATTTTCCCAAAACAAACTTATTGGTTTTAATTATTCACTTTTCAAGTTGATATGCTGCCAATCTAAAGTGATGCAGAGAACACTCGTCTGCCTCAAAGTCATCTTCACTGACTTGGATTTACAGCCATGGGAAGACAATTTTAAACTCCCTTAGTGTACATTCTCCATTCTTAAACTTTCCTTGAAAAGTTGGAGAGCACTGTGCAGTATTTTTTAGCATCTTGAAATGAAAGACAGATAATAGTAAAACAGAAAAAGAAAAAGCAGAAGTATTGTAATCCAGTGTAGACAAGGTATCTAAAAGTTGTACCTTGACTTAGGACCATCATCTTCTGTTTTATACATTCTTTGGCTTATTTGATTTTCTCTCCGCCTATATGGGATTAAATCTATACAGTCTTTTGAGTCAGGGAATCTGATGCTGGAAAAATAAAACTGGTGTCGTGGGAGAGTGAAGGGAAAAGAATTGAAATTAAAAAACAAAAAGGCATAAAGTGAAAAACAGAAAGACTGGGGAAGGAGATAAATAAAGCAGGGCGAAGGAAATCTTCCCAGAGCAAATCAAATTTAAATTGAGTCATCAGCTAGAAGTTACCTAGGTGAAGAAGTTGGAAAAGAAGTAAGAAAAAGGGGTGAGAACAAGCAGAAAACTTCAATCTGAAGAAAACACACACCTTTAGATAAAGGAAATACTGCAGTCTGCAGGAGTGTTGGAAACAGGGCAAAGGAGAATGATAAAATTGAGCAGCACAAGGTTTGGGAGCTGTGGACAGAAGTTTCAATCCAGCATAGCAATGAGAAGGCGGTTACAGTTTTAAGCAAGGTAGAAGCACAATCAGATACTCAGAGATATTAATCCTACTGTGATGCGGGCCAGTGAATGAAGGCAGGAAGAGCCATAGTCAAGTTTTCACACGAGAACATCATATTCAACCAGGGTTAAAGAACAGGCTTGAAAAGTATTTAGGAAGTAGAACCAACACATGTTGGTGATTGACTTCTTCCAAAGACACATAAGGAGTACTAAGAGCCTTGTGTAACTCCCAGTCACTGGCATGGAATCTAGGTGGATGGTAACCCCACTCTTCTCAATGAATACTCCAAGAGAAGCATATTTTTCACTAAAGTATGACTTTGGAACTGGATAAGTTGCTTTGAAAGTACCAATATGACACATAATTAGAAATAAAAGTGAATACGCAGGAGTTCACAACTAGACCTGCAGATCTGGGAGATGACAACGTCCATTTCATCATTGAAGCCATGGGAGTCACTGAGCTCAGTACAGGGAAGTCAGATAAGAGAGCCTAATATTTAAGAAATAAATGACATTGTTGGTACCTGCAAAGAGACTGAAAAGGGGCAGCAAATACAACAACTTAAAATCCGGGAAAGCACATTGGTCTAGAAACTGGCAAAGGAGTTTTTAAAATTAGTAAGCAATGGGCCATGCTAAATGTAACTGTGCATCTAAACTATGAAGACCACGTAGAATATTTACCAAAAAGGTATCATCAGTGACTCTGCTGAGCCAAAGTTTGGGAGAAACAATAGGAGATAGGGAAACAAAGTCAAAAAGTTTAATATCGCTTTTATTAACTTTTCCTTTGAAAAACAGTGAAAAATCAAGAATAGATAGAGAGCATGGGAGAGGATGGTCACTTTAATCGAAGCACCCTGGGTATGTTTAAGTCTGACAGAAAACAGTCAGGACAAAGGGAAAATTTGAAATCATCACCAATGCCCTTCAGAAAGTAGACTAGAATTAAGCACAGAATGGATTGACCCTGGGATGGAACAGACAGTGCTATAAATCTTCAACTGTAACAGACAGAGGCAGAAAGGACAGATTCAGAGAGAGTGGGGCCTGAGTCTTCCGTGGCTACAGAGGGGATCCCATGAGACGTCAGTTGATGACAGGGTCATAGAAGAGAGAACAAGGAGAAAAGTGAACATTGGGGGTTTGATGGAGACCACTACAAAGCAGATCTGAGTAGGACTTCAATTAATCAATTGGCTTTTCATGTTCACTTGTGAATCTGTCCAAGGCTTCTTATCCGGAAGTGGCGGATTCATAGTAAGTGAACCTCTGTGAGTCAGTAATCCCTACTAAAACCTGTAGTGGTGGATGAAGCCAGAAAGCCTCAAGGATGAGACAAGAGCACAGCCGGGGACACCTGGATCAGATCTCAGCTAGATAAAGACTATAGCCTCAGGCATCTCATTCTCCAGTGGATTAACTTAATACTTTACTTAGAGAAGCCCTTGAGTGGTTCTGCCCTTCTTGAGTACTCCCCTCCCTTCTTCTGATAACCAAATAAATACAGGGTGCTTGGAGAAGGTCTCAGTCTTAGCCCTGAGAGAATCTTGAATTCTGCGAGAGGGCTTTGGTCCTCCTGGAGCCCTGGAATCATTCCATTAGCCTCTTTGTATTTAGTCTTTGCTGTACACTTATTCAGGAGATTGCAGACCTGATCAGCCCTATAATATAATATCCCTTATAATATCCCTAACTAAGGGATATTATAAGGGTTTAATGGAGAGGGAAAAAGTACATAAAGAATAAGAAGTTGGTATTTACTCAAAACAATCAAAAAAGGGAGAGTTTAGAAAATTTGCAAGTGGAGAAAGACAGTATTATCTGGTCACAAAGTTAATTAAATTGAATATTTAATTACATCATGAGGTTAAGGTGAGATTTTTCAGGCTGTGGGAGAGAACAAGAAGTGCCTATGTGAGTGAACTTGTGAAAAGGTGCAGAGATGGTGGGCAAATGAGGCTAAGAGAGAACTGAGTGCACAGCATTTTATAATGATCGTTTCATGCATGACAGTGACATGCAAGTACTGTGAGCACTGAAGTGCTGGAGAAAAAGTCCAGAAATTTAAAATGATATAAAAGAATGAGTTTAAAGTAGAAGTCCATCAACTTAGGGGTGGATAAGAGAAATGTATTTTTACATGATGGAGTATTAGTTATAAATAAAGATAAACTCCAGCCTTTTATGGATGCAACTAGAGACCATACTCATAAGTAAAATAAATCAGACCAGCATGTGTAAACATTACAATGCCTCCCTAGAGTAAGAGCCTGAAAGAGTCAACAAAACTGAAAGGTAGAATAGATATTGTGAAAGAGAAAGAAACTGCTCAATAGGAAAAAAAAAAACTGGGATGCAGGAAAAGAGACAAGAAAGAAAGAAGAAAGGGAAAACATATATATATATACACACACACACAAGATAGCTAAGATAATGATACTACTAATTTCTATTGATTTATTGAAAGGAACTGTTAGGGTTTAATTGTTTGATCAATCTTGCATGCTTATATCTAGTAATCTGAGCAACTACTTTGATAACAATAAGTAATACAACAACCATTGTTGATATCCTATCATCTTGTTTTGAATTTCTGTATTGTTTTTATAGTTTTTGTGCTGTTTTGTTTTTGTCTCTGGTTTTGTTATTTTGATTTTGTTCTTTTCTCTTTAAAGTGATAAAAAAAAAAAAAAAGAATTGAAATAGAAGACAGATCTGATCTTGTATCTGGCTGGGAATAAAGAAACTAGAGACGTGATCCTCAGTGGCCTCAGCTGTCCCTCAGCTTTGGAAGGAATCGGACATGACCAGTTTTGATTCGTGGTCAGGGTGTAACACTGTGGTTCCCACAGAAAGGGGACTCATCCTATGTGCTCCAGGTGGAACAACACGGCACCCAAATGGTCATTGTCTTATCTTTTGATAAGAAGGCTCTCTGGATCAGAAGGCATTAAAGTGAAATTTCAGCCATACTTTTAAGAACTTTCAGTTTTAATAAATTTAAATCATTCTAAACTAGTCTACACGTACAATGAATTTAAACAGGTTGTTTGAACTAAGATAAACCCAGTGTCTGCATCATGCTAAGGAATGAAGAAGGAATCATCCGTGTGAAGGATGCCCTTTTGGAGTGATTAAGTCTCCTGTACAGACAATAAACTGATACGGCTTTTTTTAATCATTGGAATAAACCCATCATTTTTTTCCTCTGTGAAAAACATCTTAGAGTAGAATTAGAAAAATGTTTTCTTAAAATCCCTTTCATATGCCAAATCAAGCTAAATACCACAAATAAAATGTAATCTTTTCAGCCTTTTCAAAGTATTTGTCATTTTTTCCTTCCCACTGGATGTGCTAAAATGTAGGACAGAATACCTTTTTTGGTGTCTCAGAGGGAAAATCTGGTGCTAATCTGGGGAGGACAGTTAAATTTGCTAAGTGTGAAATAAAGATATTTTGTGGTTTTTCCACATTTTTTTCTCTCTCTTTTTTTTTCTTGCCCCCACTGGGTTTATCACATAAGAATTTGTTAAGCAGTGTGTCATGTGAACATGAGTTTGCACTTACAGCTTTTTAAAAAAATTCTTAAGGTACAAACATTCTGCTTCTGACGCCAGTCAAACTTAACAAATGGTGAGAAAGTTATCACTGTATCATTATTTTGAGTTTTAACTCTACAGGCAGGAACACTGATTTTACAAATTTGCAATTCTTTTCTCAGCCTGAAGAAGCGTGACTGATTATTTCAATTAAGGGAAGTAATGTCACAGTTTACATAGGCAAGTGGTGTGTCTTCATTTAAGATTACATAAGGATTTCTTGAAGTTACAAATTAAAATACTCCCCAATTTTTATAATCTTTAAACATGTAATCAACATGAATTTTCAATATCACTAAAAGAGCTGGCAATAAAGATATGTCTGGGACTCTAAGCATTAATAAAAATAGAGTGTTAAACACTTCCAGTCTCCAGAAGGTTTTGCCAATCGCAAATATAAAAAAGTGTGATATCATCACACTTATCTGTGGGTTATATATTTCTCACTTCAAGCCTAATTTTAAGAAATGTCTCTTGCTTCAAAAGCCTTTACAAAAGTTCTGTTCTGAAAATTCCTCTTTAGCTTTTGGAAGGCCAGAATGTTAGAGAAAAAATTCCACTTGGGCCTTAATGTATATACCAATCTATGTCCTCACGTGCTGAAGTCAGAATCCCCAGATGTCTTGTAACTTCTCAGGGAAAGTGGAGGGGGCTTGAGGATACTCCATGTTTGGTGTTCTCCATAACACAAGGTGGTATGAAGTCACCTAGAATTTCCATAAGCCAGAGAAAAGTGGTTTTATCTTAAATAGGGAAGATTATTCTTGGGGCAAATAGCAAAGAGCTTCTTAAAACAATGTCCTTCCTCTTCTTTCATTATTTCCTCCTCTTCCCTTTCCTTCTTTCTCTGCCCTTCCCTTTCCTCCCTTCCTTCTTCCTTCCTTCCCTCTTCCCTCTTCCCTCCGTCCCTTTTTCCTCCCTCCTTCCTTCCTTTTATTTTTCCTTGCTTCCCTCCTTTTTCTCACATTTTCTTATTGGCCAGTGTTCTTCCCCCTACAGGTAGGTCATTTTGTTCTTCTCCAAATATACTCATTAATTGTATCTGATATCAGCTGTTTATATTCCAAGATAACTTTGTATACATAAGTAAGCTTTCCTAAAACTTGGGCAATTTGTGCCTGACCCTCACTGTTGTTTTAAGGAATTGCCTATGCTGAAGACAGTCAACTTGTCTAGGATGTCCCCTATCCCATGGCAGTTTGGATCCTTTAGTCAACTCAAGCATATAAAGGCACTACATCTTGGCCCCAGTTGGGAACACATCTCTGAGGTTGATGCAGCAAGTGAGTTCATCAAGAACAGCATTCACAAGAGACCGAAAGACCAGGAACAGACAAAGCTTTATTGAGCTGGCTTATGGACAATCTCTAACCAAGAGGAGATGTCCATGCCTATCTGGGACTCTCTTTTGGTTTAAGTACATTTCAGGTTTCTATAGTAACCACTATCTTATTTTTGAGAATCTTACAACAATTACATACAATTATCACAAAGGTTAGTTCTACCCAACGCTTTCAGATAGCCAGATTCCAGATGATCATTGAGGTTCAACTTTTAGCCTGCTTCCCAATTTATGCTGTTTGTTCTATTCCCGTTTTATGACTCTGCTCTCCTTTAAATAGGTTGATAACTAACCAAGGGGAAGGAGTGGGGGGGGGCAACTACAGTTTAAGTGAACTTTAAGTGGCCCCTCTTACTATGGAGTTAAAAGCAGAAAATGGAGTCTCTCTTGCCCTATCAAAGTCATTACCACTTAGGAAGGCTCTGAGAGCTTTGTTGAAGTCACATTACATCTAAGTGTTCTATGTGTAAAATCCTGTGTCTGTTTTTTTCTTTTTTAGGAGTTGATTTCCAGACTACTCTGATAAATTTCTTATACACGTATCTTTTTAGGTTCTACTTCCTGGGAAGCAATAGACTTTTAGTATTCATTTCATACATAAAGAACACCAAGATTAAGCAACTAGAAGAATGTCACTATACAGATGATCATGTCATATGCACTGGATGATAGAAAGACTTTGTGTCCTGCTGGGAGCTTCAGATATCGGTGAACAGCAAGTAATTTTGAGGGGTCTGGTAATGTTACTATTCCTTCTGAAGTCACCACATTGGGCCAGGCATGACTAAGAGTTTTTACTGACTAGTTATTTAGCCTCGTGGTGCTTGTAAATCTTGAGGCTTCCTGTTCTGAGCTACTCTTCTATGTGCCTGTGCAATTATGGCCACAATTATTCCCATCGCAACAGGCTTTTAAGCCAAAAAGGTGATTAAAACCCTTTCTCATGTAGCAGCTAATGCAACATTAATTTCAATGCTATTAATATAAATGTAATCTTATTTTTCCTTAATGTCCTCTTTCTGTTTTCTGGGATCATTTTTTTTTCCTTTTGCTTCTACAAAATGAAGTTAAAAACTTTAGGGATGTTGTAAGAGTGATCCACGTGGTCCTGTGAGTTTTGGTATGAAAGCTTCCCTGCTCAGTAAGTGATTTCTAGCTCCTAAGTATCATCTCCAAAACAAAAATAAACAAAACAAAACCAACTATTACCTCTATGTTTAGACTCATTGTGGTCAGAAATGAGCAATCAATTCTATTTTCATTTTTTTAACTATTTTAAATATAATTTTAATTGAACAAAAGGACATAACAAGAAATATTAATTGGTTCTTTGACATTAAGAAATGATATTTTAAATTCACTATATATTTTATTTATTTTTTGGTTGCTCAAGTTTATTAGTATATTTTGAGTACACATAATGATGATATTCATCATAGGGAATTTGTACCTGTGCATGATCCATCTTGATACCTTTTTATTACCATTCCCCTATCCTCCCTTCAAATTCTCTTTCCCTCCTCATTTACAAAAGCTTTGCTTTCAGCTTTTCCTTCTTTTCTTACTTTTCTCTAATATTAAATGTCAAACAACAGTTATTTAGCTAGCTAATAGGTAAATTAGTATATGGTTTTTGTTTGCAACTCTAATCTATGAGGTAAAACTAAAAGATGAGAATAAATGACAATCACTTAAATTTTTGCTATGAGGAGTTTTTACTTGAATTATAACCTCAAAAATCATTATTGGTATTAACACTTTCCCAGTGAAAAGATGTTCCAACAAATTGTACCATGGTAAGCTAGTACATAATTCCTGCACGGTGGTTTGCTTGGTAAATAGTTAATAATCATTATCTACTTGCCCCATAAGGCAAAATAGTGTAACATTTTACTTTTTAAATGTGATAACGTATAATCAAATATTAGTTATAGAAACACATTAAATGCATTAAAATTTTGTATTCTAATATATTTCAATCTGGATCTAAAACTGTGAACTGCAGAGGTGTCAATATTAAAATCACTCATCTAATTTTTAATGCTGACTTCTAAAAATGACTTAAGTTTTTAACCTTAGGGAAAATATGTTATAAAATATTAAAGCAGTATTTGATAGTATTTCAATAATTTAACAGCAACAGGATTCAAAATGAAAGGGTGAAATATAAATCAATACAGCCCAACTCTTACAAATAGGAAATATGTTTTCACCAAGGCTCAAAGAATATAAAACAGAAAAAAAACATTATCTCACCTGATCATCCCCAACAATTTTACATTATTCAAGCAGTGGGTCTTCTATCAATTGCTCCAAGATTATTGCTCTCCACTAGATATAAAAGCCTGTTGGAACATTTGCAAAAGACTCTATTTCCCCAGACTCATGTATTCACCCTACTTAGAATTTTTGTGGATGACTTGTGTTTTTTATGATGCTTTCAGCCTAAAAATTGTATGAAAAGCAACACCATCTCAACTCAGAATTCTGTTCTGCTACAAACATATTTGCATTTAAAATAGCATTTCTGCAATAGTACTGATTGGTTCCTTTCTTAGACCTCTGACAGAGCTACTCATCCCCATAGACACATAACATAAGCAGTTCTCGATTTCCCTCTGACCCTCTTCTATCTATCAAACGTCAGTGAGCAAGAGGGCCTGCTAATAGTCTTCTGTTTAACCCTGTGAAAGTAATGCAATCCTTATTTGCCTCCATTTCCTCATCCATTAAACAAAGTTAATGATAAATATTGGTGCTACATGATCACCATCGATTCACATAAATTCACAGATTATAGAAAAATGTTGTGGGCCCTCTCATCACTAGGACAGATTAACCAACACCCACAATTTAAAGGAGAAGAAGTTTATTTGGGTTACAGTTTCAGAGGATTCAGTTTTTGTCTGGGTGGCTCCATGATAAAAGTGGAAAGTCATAGTGGGACGAAGTTGCTGAGAGGAGGGTGGCTGGAAAGGGGAACAGGGAAACAGTTCCAGAGGGTAAGAGGCCATATTATAGTTCCTGAGGTCATACTTCTATGACCCACCTGTATGCTCAAAGATGGGCTTTACATTTCCCAAATTAACAAACTTAACCTTTATAAATGCTCAGTAATCAGCATGCTCATTAAGTAACAATTAATATAATTATCAAACTTATTGGCATCCTTCTATGCTCTTTCTCTACATCTTTACTCTTCAAATATGAAATACTGTGAACTGCTAGGGTCTTATAGTGGGGGAGATGGTAGATGAACGGAGAAGAAAGAATAACTTTCCACGGTGGGTGCCCAGCAGTGGGAACTGGGTACCTCCCTTGCTTCTCCTGTAAACAATATACCCAGCCCCTTCTAGCCTGAGGTTAAGCACTTTGTAGATTTCACACCGAGAGGTGAAACTCACAGAAGTAAACAATAAAAGAGAAAAGGGAAAATTGTTCAGTTATTTTTTCCTGCATGTTCTCAGTTCTCACTTCCCATATTTATAACACCTCTTTTTTTAATTTTAGGAAGAGAAGGTGGGTGGGAAGAGCAAGAGGAGCATGTTCTGCTTCTCAGAGAGCTATTATGATGGTTGCTTCTCCCACCCTACCCACTCTGAGAAGTGCTCAGAACTGGAATTATTACTAGACTTGCTCAGTAATAGCAAAATCTCAAGGAAATTAAGTGTCAAAGAAGGGTAACCCTACCAATGCATTGTTTCCTGCTGAAAGCCCCAGGCCCAACCTCTCTGATTCTTACTCTTTCGAACTCCAGGACTCAGTTCTGCCTCTCCTTGTCTCACACCATATCATATGCTCTACTTTCGCTCCTGAGATTTCTGCTGTGATCCAAACACCATGACTTCAGGAAAGGTGGAGTTATTGGGGGGTCTTCCTACTATGACCAGAGAGAGCCAGAAGGAAAGAGCTGCCCCGTTTTCCTGCTTGTGGGAATGTAGAGAGGTGAGTGCAGTCCTACTATTCCGTACCAGCACTCTGAAATGCTCTTCTATTAAGACATGACTAATACTTGCTCAATCTTTAGATTTATTAGCATTTTGTTGTTGTTGTTGTTGCTGTTGTTGTTGTTAGATTTATTAGCATTGTCATCATGTACATGTGAATGTGTGTTCTTCAGTTACACTGAGAATTGTAATGGCATTAGACCACCTGAGCAAAAGTAATTTCTCAGTAGAAATGCATTTCCCTTTCCAAAACATTCCAGTGTAAATTAACTTAGGGGAAAGTTCATTGCCAAGATGAGAATTGTCGCTCTGTACATAATATAGGATATAACTCAGGTCAGTCCACTAGAGGCCATACTGTGAGACAGTATAATGCAAAAGCTTTGGGTCTCATGGGTTTCTGTTATTCTTTATAAACTTAGTAATTAAGTTTTTGCATGAAATTCAAGATGCACATACAGCTACTGAGTTCACCATAAATCACATTGCCAACTTTTAAGAAAACAATTCAATTGCTTCACAAATTTTCAAATAATGTTTCCCTATTTCTATAAATAATCCCTTTTAGTAGTTTCTTTGCCAATGGACTCCTATAATAATTTTCAAAGTAAATTCCTAAAATACTCTCAGGTGAGTATTTTAGAGGCCTAAATATGGTTTAGGCTACCAGTAGCACCAACAGGTTTCTGTAAAAATTACAAGCTTTTCCACCTTATTTTCTTCTTGTCTCTTATTGAGTCTGTCCATGGGCAAAACCCTGCCTACTATAGAGGTTTCTATGACATTATCGGGCTCAGTTTTGTTAATTAAGGTCTTTTGCATTTCTCTTTAAGTCCCCAGTATGGGTATCCAGGAGCCAAATTATTATCAGTAATATCAGCAGTCAATAGCACTGTGCAGACACAGCAAAGCTTCTACTAATCTCTCCATGATTGTCTTCTGGATGCACTTTAGGAAAAGGCCATCAGTACATAACAGTTACTGAAGGACATTTGAACATTTCCAAGGCATTGAAGTTAGAGGCATTCCTATAAAGTAATATCTAACAGGCTAAATCCTCAACATGCCTTTGTATGATAGCTTGCATGAGATCAGACCTGCTACAGTCTATCTAGTTGAAGGAAGAGCTGGTGAAATGCAGTTGGACGATGGTCACTTGATCATATCTTAAGCTCAAGTTCTAAATTAATTTCTAGCAAAATTGGCCTCTGAATGTGTCAACACACCAGGTGCAACAAAGGTCCCTCACCGTTAATAGTCTTTCCTGTCTTTGTCCATTTACGTGAGACACCTGGGGTTTTTGTGCTTTGCTATGTATATTTCTGTCACTCACAACCAAGACTTTATATACCTCTTCATCCTACAAACATGATTTACATACTATGTGCCAGGTTCTGTTCTTGGTATTTGGATAACATCTGTACCCCAGCTAAGAAAGATCTCCACCCTCCTGTAATTCCTACCCTGATACAGGGAAAGCAACCAAAAGGATAAAAATGATAAATAAAAAATTATATATAAGTTGACAAGTACTGCAGAAAGAAGTGTAAAAAGTGGATCAAAGTAAGAGTATTTTGAGCATGTGGATGAGGGTTTAAACCTACAGCACAGAGAGGTATCAGAGCGAAAGTAACACATAAATAAGGTATAAAAAGAACTGAGAAGTTTGGATGCAGACACCTGGATAGGGAGCCGAGAAAGAACAGGTGATGACAACATCCTGAGGCACATTTGAATGACAGCAAGGAGGCCAGGATGTGCGGAAAGAAATATACCGAGTCAATGGCAAGGCTAACGTGGCCACGTCACAAGGGGCCATGTGGTGTCCATGGCACAGGATTGGGCTTTTAAAATAAATGACATGAGGAGCATAGGATTTTGAGCAAAGGAAATTCACCATGTATTATAATTTTAAATGATTTTTTATGGGTAAAAGTACTAGCCAGGAATCAAGGCATTCATTTAGAATGTCATTCCAACAGTTCCAGGAGTATTGATTGCATTAGAAGTGGTAGGTAAGGTTTCCTTTCATGATGTTAAATACAGAATGTGTTACCCTTCCAAAAAGTGTTTGAATTTTCCAAGATAGTGATCTGCCTTCCCCCAGAATGACTATTTGGTTAAAAGCAAAAGAAAAGAAGAGGAAAAGGAAGAGGGGGAACAGTCACTGCTATAAGGCATTGCTGCAATCAAATATCTAGGTAGGGTTTTTCCTAAGACCCTTAAATTAAACTACAAGTGGTTTGATGTAAGCACAAGTCAACAGTTGAGCAAAATGGTTCTAGAGACTGTGGGACAGTAAGTATTGAAAATGCAAATGCACAGAGAAAAGTGTATAAAGCTTTCCACTCACACGTTCACCCTTGCAACAAGAATTTCTTCACACTTACATGAGTCAGGCATTGCTCTAGGCATCTGAGATCCAAGAGTGCGTAAAATTAATGATGTAGCCCTTCTAGTGCTTGTATTCAAGGAGAAAATACTAGTAAAAACAAATAGGCCAACTAGCAGTTGCAGTCAGGGTGTGTAAGGAAACAGATTTAATACAGGGTGCATAATTTATAGAATTATTTCATAATATTCACCCAAGAGTGAAATGTAAAGACTGCAGGAATTCTATGCACACATTAGAGAGCCAAAGAATCCAGCTGAGGGCCTCCATCCCATGGCAATGTTCTGCAAGACTCTAGCTGAAGACCTAGAGCAGATGGCAGTGTTCTCTGAGTCCAGCTCAAGCCCTAGAGCTCATGACAATGTCTCATGAAAGTCTGCATCAAGGACCTGTGCTGGGAAGGCCCAGAGTTCGGTGGTGGAAGCTAGAAATTCTGTGCCAGGGGAAGGATCTGCGCCGCCAGGCTGAGGGATCTGCACTGGAGTCAGAAAGTGAGCAGAGTACGGAACAGAGCACTGCTGAGAAGGACTGCAGCCTTCCTCAGCAACAGCGAGGACCGGAGCTCCTCCACTGAGGAGAGCAGCTGAGTTCCTATCAGGAAAGCCAGCACGCCAGGCTTCTCCAGGAGAACCAGCAGTGCACCGCGGCTCCCTCTGATTCTCCTTCTATGCTGCTGGCAACAGTCCTCAGGGGGGCCCTCCACATCCAGCACCACGCTGACTCAGCTCAGCTGGGGGTTACACGTTGATCATTAGTTAATCCACCACATTAGCATACTATAAAACGATGAATGATGTCAGGATACAAGTAGAACTGACTATGATGGGTTGAACGAGTAGTGTGAGAGACATTTTATTTTTATTTAGATTGCTTGGGGCTAGTTACACACCACACTCATAACCTGGAAACTAATCATTACATTACTATGGCTTTCAAGCAACTTTGATGATTGATAATTTTAAAGCATCTTCCACTCAAAGGGACTTTGATGAGTGGTTTGTTAATAATTGAACTATAAAATGATACTCTATCACCTAACATTGTATTGCCATTACTTTTCTTGCAAATACATTGTACAATATTAGAACCTCTTATATCAGTCACTAGCAAATAAAAGAGCTAAAGTGGTACAGTGCCAGGTATGGCGCGTTGTAATTACTATGATTTTCTTGCCTTTTCAGCACTGTAAGTGTATATTTAGGAAATAACTGGAAAGAATTAAAGTGAGAACGCATGATCTCATTCCAGAATAACTTCCTGCCTGCTTTATATGAGACTCATTGGGAAATAAACTGAAAATAAAATTAAATTGTTCTAAAATACAGATGCTTCTTCAGAATGAGGCTTGGTGTTCTGATATCAGGGTTAAGCTAAAGTCTGACAAGGATCTTCCAGCCAGTCTGTAAGAACTTAACCTTTCCAGCTCACTTTCTGTAGCAACCTCTTCATTATCCAGAATAATAGTCATCTTTAATATGTCACAAATCTGAACAGCTATGACATTCATTCCCAAAGTTCAGCAAAATGCACTAACAAGGCTTAGACTTTATGAAGAAAAAGGTCATCTAGGTGATTATGAAACATTTCTTTTCCATTTTTCTAGTCTACAAACCAAACTCCAAGAGCACAAAGCAACTTAAATGTTATCACTGACCTGTGACCTAGAATCTTCCTCCAGGTAAAACTGTAGGGCAGAATTGATAAAACTCTATTCCTTAAAAATAGAAGTTGTTGAGAAAAAATGATATTTGTGTGTAAATAATAGTGGAAGGCACTGGTCTCAGACACCAGGTTACTTACTGCTGCGTATCCGAGAGATTTAACACACGGAGGGAGCCCCAAGGGATGGGTATAATTAACAGTGTTCCTCCACAGTCTCTTTACCCGGGATCATCGAGTTTATAGAAAAGCCCATTTATAAGGAGCACTGCTCGGGAAATTCTGTGCAGAAGACGACAGCAGGAATAATCACAGGTGCTTAAACACTGTATCAGGTGGCAGCCACTTCACCCACCGCATTATGACTTCAACATAGTTGTCACATCTCTTGTAGGTAAATACAGAAGCCCACTAGTTTAAGCTTCCCAGAATAACTTCCTGAAAAACTGAAGCGAAAATTGCAGGATTAGAACTAGTTTCAAGTGTGGCCAGATCCAAGGACTTGGGTCTGCTACATTTTAGTCTGACTCTCCTGACTGTTGTTTTGGTCCAGCTTCCTCCCAGCAGCTTCCCTTTAGAAAAGATAACTGCCTGAGAAATCTGTATGCACTTCTTCGGAGTCTCTCAGTTTAGCAGGGAAATTATGTAGGGAAAGTTCCTTGATGCACTCATCCCCACAGCTATCTCAGGAATCAGAGGACGTGGTTCACTGCTCCAAGCCTGTGTCTCATCCCCAACCCAGAACTGGGAAGAGCAAATGAAGGTCACTCTCGCTTGTGGTCGAAACATGGGAGGAAAGCACTACAAAATACAATGAGGACCTCTGGAAGTGGAGATAAAGGACCATCAAGGAGAAGGAGGAGGAGGAGGAGAAACAGGAGGAAGAGAGAAGCATAGAAACAGAGAGAGGGAGAGGGAGAGAGAGGGAGAGGGAGAGAGAGGGAGAGGGAGAAGGAGCCAAAATTCTAAATTATAAAATAACAAGTAGAAACTAATTGTACTTTTTTTATAAAAAAGAGTGTTCATGCTTTTGAAATATTAGCTATTCTCTCAGTTAGCATAAAACTTTACTGATGTTTTCTTACAGATTGTACCCATCTCTGTAACAAATGGTTACCTGTATGTGTCTCTGACCTACCTGTGCACAGGTAGCCATCTGCGTTTAAGGTTTCTGTGTGGCTTTATTAGGAATGGCTTTGTATCTGTGTCTTGCATCATTGGAGATCTTGGAAATGGATCTCCTTGTCATTGAATACAGCACCTAGGAGAGTGTCTGGAACACTGTGGGCATTTCATGCTTATTGAATTAAATAGAATTGTTGAGGCAGGGATATGTTTTTACCTACCCTTCCTAGATTTTTACACAAATACACTGAGTGAGGAAAAATGCTTAGGAAAAAGAAGATGACAATTTAAAAATAAGATTCAGTATTCACATTGGAAAAAAATTTCACATTCTTCTCTGAAAGCCTACTTTGAAAGTAATCAAAATGAAAAACTACTCCATAAAATGTCAGAAATCCATGATTTTAGGCCCACAGAAGAAACTGAATTCAAATAATCTCTATGAAATTCTAATCATAATTATCCTCTGTTCAGTTAAGAATGCGTGAAACAAGAAGAATAAGGATAAGTTATAATATTAATCTTGCCTTTTAAAATTATAAAGTAAATATATTGTTCACAATTATAAAATAACTTGGAAAACCCTATAGCAATGGCTCAGATGTTTGCAATAGAGGCTTCTGATTCTCCTCCCAAATTTTGGCCCTTTCTCCTTCACTGAAAGAATGCTTACATTTCAGCTATATAGTGGCAACAGCAGACAAAGGACACTTTCTGCCTGGCAACTCAGCTCAGTACAAACAAGGTCTGAAAAGTGGTAGGTATGTATATGTATTACACATCTCCCTGGAAATGTTTATAAAGTTCAGAGTTGTGGCTCATTCATTCTGTGCTCTTTCCTGTGATCTGGAATACTTTTTAAGGCTAAATTAGAGCAAGCACATGGCTTTCTGCCATTCTTGGATGTATTGGCTGTACCTAGCAAAGCAGCTTAACTGAAGGCAGCCTGTCTCCCCAGCATCATGATCTATGGTAACCATGCCAGCCCCAGGCCCCACCTATGGACTTATATGTGAAAGAAAAATAAATGTCTATGTGCTGAAGTGCTTTTAGTTTGGGTTTTGTGTTTTTTGCACCTCAATGGAGCCCTCTCTGAAGTGATAACTATTCATTACACTATAGTTCGATTCCATTCCAACAGTAATCGAAACTTGCTCTGTACTGACCTGCAAACTTCTGGGATAGCCTTTCATTGCTTTCTTGCCAGTTTTCCTGTAAGCCCTTGAGTATTACAGGCAGAAGGGTCAACAACAGCATTTTACCAAGAGCCAGAAGATGTCCCCAGGGAGCCTAAAGCAGTTCTGACAGGACATCAGCCTTGAACATCCAAACCACGCGGGCCAGATTAATTGATTTCTTCTTCCTCCCGCTGAAGTGATTTTAATAGTTCTGACACAGTGTTATCAGCCTCCTCATCGGACACATGTCCCTTCTTCAAGGTCCTGTTCAACTCCACTCCTCCTCCTCCTAACCAGGCCTCGGTTACCACAGTCATTCCTCTGTGTCTTTTCACCCCCTATTTGGCACAAGTCATTTTTTAGAGAGAGAAGTAGGAACGTTCCTTTCCCCCTTCCTCCTCAGCCTCGTTAAAATCAGTGGGCTTAACCATTTATTTACAGCCTTCATAATAGGTCAGCAAAGAGAGAAAGCCTGTTAGGTGACAAAGTTGAAGTCGATTTAAACAACAAGGAACTCTGGCCTGTCTGCAGCACTTTAAGGATTTATACCGCTGGATATTTGTCCAACGCAATGTCACTGTAGTAAGAATCACCCATAGTTAGAGTTTAGAATCTAACCTCCTATCTTTCCCAAGGAATGTTTCAAAGTATTTATTACCAATACCCTATAATATAAACACCCAAGCCAGAAAATTTTATTTACAAAGTGCCTGAATCTCCCGAATCACAGGTAACAAGATGACATTGAACACTATCTCTTACCACTTTATTGATCCCAAATATTTCTCTTGCAGGAAATGAACAAATGGAGACACAAATGATCAGCCCAGGATCTTGCTGGATGATATCTGCAGAGGAAGAATAAATGCCTGGAGTTCTGCACCCTGGCTCGTGGCCAGCACAATCCCAGCCTGGAGTCACAAAGCCTACACACCTGCAGAGCTCTTCTCACTGTAGCAGTTTTCTTATCTCCCACCATTGCTTGTGTTAGCTCCCTCTGAGGACACAGACCACACTCTGCAAGGGTCTCCACCATGCTTAGCAGAGCTGGCTCCCAGCAGCGCCGCTGACCCAGCTCACACATGCTGAGCCTGCCTGGAGAAGACCCAGAAATAGACGACTGAGGACTTCCTGGGGAGAAGCTTGACTCATGTAAAACAGCAGATAGGAAGGAGACAGCAGAGAAAATCCTCCCACTCTTCGTGTTGCAGATTTTCCCACAACTGTGAAACCAGTTGTGTTTTCTGGTAAAGCACAGGTGCCTCAAAAATAAGTCACTCTATATTTATTTTCCTTCTTCCGTTGTCGCCCTTTCCTTTTTCCGCTCCCATGAATAATAGATTAGCACCTAAGTCTGCCCAAGGCTCTGCTTTCTAAGGAACTTATAGGCCCATCAGTTCATGGTCCAATTAAGACATTCAACTATAGGAATCACGCATGCAATCCAAGCAACAGTGAGCAGCAAGTAAGAACCAGAGTAAAACACAGCACCGCCTTAATCCATAAATTTCTCAGAAATTACAAGCATCTTTTCTGCCTCATTATCATTGGCTAAACTTAGGCAAAGAGCCATAATAACTGAAAAGAAGGTGTAGGTGTTCCAGAAGAAAATGTGTTAAACTAAATATTAAAGAAATGTAATAGGGAGGGGAGGGGGGGATAATTCTGAGAAAGGACAATTTGTGATTTTTCATGCATTATCCACAGCTTGGGGCTGGAACGGTCTTTCTCTAGTGTGATTCATTCATTCATTTTCTTCTATCTGCAAACAGCCAGCACGCTTTGTATTATCTTTATTCTCAGTTAGTGATGTTGGTTCCTTTTTCAATGTAAAACTGAAGCAACCAGAAGAAAACACCTGTGATATTCTTTGTTAATGTATCCATCTGCCTGCACTTTTGTACCTGTTCTCTTCCTGTGTCTGAGGAACGGCTGATTTCTTTACTTGCAAGCTGAAACCCAGTCCTTCTCACTTACTCAAAGACATGTTTCTCTTTTCCTAAGCATAAAATCTGCTGTACTATTTCTCACCTTCAGACAACCCTCCTTAATCTTCCTTTTCCACTTCCAGTCCCTTTTCTCTCTTATTATTTGAAACAAAATGTCCTAAAAGAATCAACAATATTTATTGTCTTTAATGTTTTTCTTAGCAGATTCTTGAATTCAGTTCAGTAATCTCTTTACCCCTGCACCACCTCATCAAATTTCTTAGGAAAGTCACAACAAAGTCCATGTTGCTAGAGAAAATGGTCTATTTTCATTCTTCACATTAATTGACTTAGAGGCAGCATTTGCCACAATCACTCTCTTTTTTTGGCGGGGGAGAGACAGGAAACAACCATCAAACTTTCAGTGTTTAATTCTTAGTAGCACAACAGATCAAGGTCCAAACTATGAAGATACCGTGTTAAGAAACAGGAGGTCACATAAACTAGTAGGTGATATGAATGCACATTTTGTAACATAAGCCTTTTCTATTCATAGTAACTTGCTGGAAAATAAAAGCCATTTAGTCATCTGTTGGCTTGGAAGAACTGTGCTCCAAATTTCAGTGTCAAGGATCAACAACTTTCAACTTTTTTTGGAAAGTTATTTTGTTTTTACTTTTCACTTCTACTGTAGCCTGTGTTATGAGGTCCACGATGTTTTCCTATATGTTCTCAGTTCTTCTATTCATATCGCCTGTTCTTCCAATGACATAGTTGGACATGGTCTGAGTTTCATCATGAAGTTTTTTCTGGGATATCTGTGAGCTCCATCCCTGTCTCGGGGTCAGCCTTGCTATCCCTTGGGTAACCAGTGGGCGGTGCTGTCTGAGATGCTCAGCTGCCCTTCTGTTTGCCCATATCTCTATGCCCAGACACCGCCTCTCACCGGACTCTCCCCGCTGTGGCGAAGCTGCCTCACTTAAAGCTCTGCACACGCTACTGTTCTCTAACTTTCCGATTTCTGCATCTCATTTTCCTGCCAAATTATCCTCTTCCCCTTAACCCTTAAAACGCTAGTGCTTCACAGCTCTGTCCTTCATTCTCTTTATGCGGTCGACATTCATTCACTGGGCATCATCGCTGATGCTGTGGGTTTGAATATCACCTATAATCCGACGGCTCCCATATCCACAACAGCTTCCCTGGTCCCTAATATCCGCATTTAACAACTACTAATTCAACATTTTCTCTTGATTTCTAATAGGCATTCTTTAAGTAGCAAGTCCCAAGCTGAGTCCCTGATTAAAATTCTTCCACTATACTAAGCTTCTAAGTTAATCGCAATTCTATGTTTCTAGGTATCTAAAGGCAATAATCATTAGTGTTATTCTCCCTGTTTCTATTTCTTCCCTATTTCATGCTCATCCAGTCAGCAAATCTTTCACACAACCTACAAAATAACTGCCAATCTGTCACTTTCTACTCTCTTCACCAGCATCTTTGACCAAGGTTGGAGCCAGTACTTTTTGGTTCATTTTCAAGCCAGAGTCCAAAGAATATAGTTAAGCCCAGCTCTTATTTCCATACCCTACTAAAACACCTCTCTATGGCTTTTTGTACCATTCAGACAAAAGTCGAAAGTTATTACCAAGATACACAACATGCCCTGTGACCTGTTCTCTCTTTCTTACTTCTTCTCATAATACTCTTCTCACGACATGGAGAGGCCCACCAGGAACTCCAGCCCATCCCAGCACTTCTTAGTCCCCAGTATTGCTTTACTTTTCTTCTTAGTTTTTAAATCTATGTAACCCAGTACATATTGCCTGATAATAAGCACTCAGTATATATTTGTGAAGGGAATAAAAGACATGTTGCCCCATGGCCTCATAATGACTTAGCATGCACCATGTTTATGCTATAATCATGAATAATGCTATATATGTGCTATTGAAAACAATCTCACATCTGTTCTTGGCTGCTCCCCCAAAATATTTAGACCTAAGCTCCCTAGAGACTTCCTAAATTGTCTCTCTAGTGTATGTATTACCACATCCCTGTATGAACAAAATCTTATTGCAAGAATGATAAGTATACAGGGTGTGGGGTTGAACTGAGTTACAATCAATGACAGAAGTACGGCACTAGTGATAAAACATCTAGGGAGGACATAAACTAAGACCTATGGATGAAAAGAGAACCCGTGCCCTAACACTAAGCAAAAGTATATTAAAGTTCCATAGACCAAAACTTCAGTTAGGATTTCAATGAAATCTTTTTGGAACTTGATAGTGAATTTGATGTGGAAGAAGTAATCTTCCAGGATTTGCAGAGGCCTATGGTTCCAGGACTCTGGAAAATGAGGCAGGAAAATCACAAGTTCAAAACCAACCT
>PVLD010026445.1:0-22180 GCA_004027595.1 Dinomys branickii | reverse complement strand
CTTCCGATCTTTCTCATATATTTATTTGCCATTTGTATTTCTTTATCTGAGAAGTGTGTATTCATCTCAGATGCCCATTTCTGGATTGGGTCTTTGAATTTGGATAGGTACATGTTTTTTAATTCTTTGTATGTTCTAGATAGAAGACCTTTGTCTGAGGGACAGCCAGCTAGGATTTTTTTCCCAGTTTGTGGGTTTTCTTTTGACTTGCTGGTGATTTCTTTAGATGTACAAAAACTTTTCAGTAGGATGAGGTCCCAATTATTGATTCTTTGAAGTGTTTCCCTTGCAGTTTCATTTTTGTTCATGAACTCTCTGCCTACTCCTATGTCTTCAAGATTTTTACCTACTTTCTCTTCCAATAGATTTAGAGTTTCTGTTCTAACATTGAGATCTGTGATCCATTTTGAGCTGAATTTGGTGCATGGTGATAGACTTGGGTCTATGTTCAGTTCTCGGCAAGAGGCAAGCCAGTTTTTCCAGCACCATTTATTAAACAGGTCATCCTTTATCCAGTGAGTTTGGTTGGCCCCTTTGTCAAATATTAGGTGGCTGAGTACTACTGACTTAGGTCACTTTATTGTAAGGAATAGTTGATGATTAATTGTCTGATCAATTTTGCATGTCTATACCTATTTTCCTGAATATACAATTAGAAATTATCAATATGTAATACAACAACCATTGATGATTCCCTGTCACCCTATCTGTAACTCAGATTTGATTGTACTATTATGATACTTTGTGTATGTTTGTTAATATCTTTTTGGTTTTTTTTTTATTATACTTTAAAAAAAAAAGTGATTGAAGTGCTTATGTAGAGCTGAAGAGATCTTGGTGCAATAGTTCCTGGGCCTGTGGAATTCATAGTTAGAGTTTAGAGCAGAATTTGTTGGACAATGGTCAGCAAAATTAAAAGCAGCTTGTTCTCAGAGATATTTGACCATTGCGTCCCCTCTGCCCTAATAAGATTGCTTAAACTGGTTGACATTTGTCACATAATAAACCATCCAATATGGTCCCACCCCCTGACCAAAACTCCTGCACAGTATTTTGCAAGTGCTTTTCTTCTGTCTTTGTTGTCATGTCCTAGAGTTACAAATAAATAACCACACAGGTTTCAGCTCAGGCTGTTTCCCTGAGGCTTTCATATGCTGAAAAGCAGCCTGAGTTCTCTGTGATTGAGATTAGCCTTGTCTCCAAGTAATCTTTTTCATCTTCTGTTCACCCACAGTCACACACTATGACAGAGAACCACAAGTTTGAGTCCAGTATGGGCAACTTAACAGAACCCTGTCTCAAAATAAAAGGGGCTGGGGATGGAGCTTGGTGTGAAGGTGCACGATTCAATTTCCAGTACTGAAGACTGAAAAGCACAAAAAGCAAAATGAGGAGGAGAAGCGAGGTCATGGGGAAAGAGGAAGAAATAATTTATGTATAAGGGGGTAGTTAGTGCCTGCAAAGGAAACCCACAGCCTGCCTCCGGGAAGGAAGGAAGAAGACCAGAGTGGCTTCAGCAGAGATGGCAGCACTGGGCGGATAGCTTGGATGAGCCTGGTGAGGAGTTCTCGGGTCAGATTGTGAGGCCCTTGCTGGGAGGAATGAGGAGCATGAAGTTTCAAAATTCAATGAAATGGCATAAAGAATTTAAGCTGATAAGAGACACAGTTCAATTCACTTTGTTGAAACATCTTTTGCTGTTTGCTCTGAGGAAAAGGCTCAGATGAGAATGCAGAACTGACACTATGAGTAAGAGTGTGGGCAAATTCCCAGTAGGAAATGATTGTAGCATAATTCAAAGTGTTTGCTACTAGGCTGGTCAGCCTCCAAACTACCCTGATGAGGTCCTTTCCTCCAGGTACTCATATTCCGGTATTGTGTTTCTCATGTCAATTGATCTAGGTAATGAAGAAGATTACACAGAAACAATGGTGTGTGACTTCCAAACACACCATCTGCAGTCCTTTCTCTTGGATAACTCATTGTGGGGTAGCCAGTTTCCACACTCTGAGGACACCAGAGCCCTCTGGGGAGTTCTACATGGAGAGGAACTGAAGTCTCCTGCCAGCAACCCACTCAGAGTCTCCACTGGTACGCACAAGCCACAATGGAAGTAGATCTTCCCACTCTGGCTAAGATTTGTAATGACTGTAGCCCGGGTCAGTATCTAGACTGTGATTTTTTTTTGTTTCTGTCTTTTTGAAACAGAGTCTTGCTATGTAGTTCAGGCTGGTCTTGAGCTCACTTTGCAATCCAGGCTGCCCTCAAACTCACAGCAATCCTCCTGCCTCAGCCTCCTGAGTGCTGGGTTTACACGTGTGCCACCACACACGGCTTGACTACAATTTTATCAGGGACCCTTGGTCAGAAGCATCAAGCTAAGGCCCTGCTATATTCTTGATCCACAAAAACTGTATGAAATAGAAAACGCTATTGTGTTAAGGTATTCAGGCTTAACAACAAAGTGTAATGAACCAAGAGATGGCCGAGTTAGTTGTGGAGGATACAGAAGACAGAGAACTTGAAAGATACTTTAGAAGTAGACTTAATGAGGACCTGGGTTTGTGGATGTGGTCTGAGGAGGGCATTACGGAGAATATCTCCCAGGTTTGAGGCTTGTACAACTAGAAACACTACACCATGTAACGAATGGGAGAAAGGTACCAAGGAAGGCACCTGAGGTCAAGGGTTCAGTTTGAGAGTTCTTTAGTTAAGGATGCCTGAAAACAGCCAAGTAGATGAACAAGTTCAAAAGACAAATCTGGGCTAGCAACAGGAATGTGGGAGTTTGAGCTTAATGATGGTATTCAGAGTCATCAGAACAAATTATAGCAATGAAAGTAAGATGATTCTGCCTCAGGAGCTGAAGTCTAAAGATTTCTGGAATGTTAGAAATCAAAACAAGAGACACTGGCACAGGAGAGCAGAGGGAGAAAAAGTGATTAAGGGAGTTGGAAGAAAAAGGTATTAGCAATGTAAAGTCAAAAGCTCCTCAAAAGAGGCGATAGCATCTGTCCAACCTGCCTCACAAGCATGCATTTCTCAGTCGGGTGAATTAGAGACAAACAATTCCAAGGGGCGCCATTCCTGTACTGCTTTGTGTGGGTGGGGGCCTCTTGGAGTTGCAATGAATGTAACAGAAAAACAAAACAACCTTTCTCCTCAGGGGCAAATATCAGCCACTTTAGCCCTTTTCATCAATAGTATACCACTTCTTATGAATAGGTATTGGAAGGGAATATATTTTCAGTCATCTTCAGGAGTGTAAGTACTTTGCAATCTCATTGAAAGTTTTGACCAATAGAAGTTCTCTCATTTCTCTCCCAGCACTTGCACCTACTAATGTCTAGCATTTGTCCGTAGGTACTGCAGCACTTCCAGTTCCTTAATTCTTCAGCACCGACCAGACAAATTGACATCACTTCTGCATGGTGTCCAAGAAACAGTCTGCACTTTGGAGGTACATTAATATCCTGGAATGCTTTTATTTTTAAAACATCTCCTTATTCTGTCCCCACTGTTAAGATCTGATCTAATGAACTAGTATAAAAGGATCAGGGTGTAAACAGTTTGGCAAATCTCCCTAGATGGTTCAAACAGTAGACTGGGTTGAGATCAGGCATTGGAAATAAAGTCTTTGAAGAGAAGGTTATTATAAGTACTTCTGGTTAGTAGATAGAGAACATAGGAGGGTGCTAACATTGCTCTATCAAAAAGAACAAAGAAAGGTCACTTGATATTCATTTGACTATCTAACCCACTCAACATGACTTCTGTATTCACAACTCCTCCACATGGCTCTTTCTTTCCTTTTCTTGGTTCCAGAATCGAACTCATGACCTTGTGCTTGCCAGGCAGGCGCTGTGCTGCTGAGCCATATCCCAGGCCCAATATGGATTTTTCTAAGGTCCGCATATGCTTCCACACTGCCGAGTCCATTAAAGCAACTGATTCTAAACTTAGTAGAGTCACTGAGAAGATTTCAAAATTCAGACACTAGTCTGTACCTACCCATAATTAAATCATCATTTTTACAGATGGAATCCAAACAGCTGTATTTTTAAAAACATTCTCCAGGCAGCCGATGATGGCTGACTTCTGACCAGTGAGTTGTGAGTGGAAGTGATTTTGTGACCTCCAGGCTGGAGCTTTGAATTGCAGCAGTGAGAGTCTGAGCCCTCAGCCCCTCTGTTGCTGGCTGCACTGCTGGCTTCAGAGATGCACAGCATGGTTCACAGATTTATTTAGTTAAGGATGGATATGGCCATAGCAGGTTATAAGCACTGAAACTTCAGGCTGCTGGCTGTCTTTCCTGACAAATTCACCCCAGAAGGATGTGGCAAGGACTCTCTGGGGAATATACACTAGGAAATTGCTGTATTATCTGTCACACTACAAAGTGCTAACTACCTACATATTTGATATTTCAAATGACTGTTTTTGATCCCTAGTATCCAAATATTAGCATGCATGTAGTTTTGAGGACTTAATTGTACAGCATACAATTGAACAATGAAAGTTATCTTTAGAAGCATTTCTTCCAACTCTTTATTACACACTGAAATTATTGATCACCAACTTTGTAAATCATATTTTCAGTTCATGTAGTTTATGATATGCAAGAATCTCTAAGAACCTCACATTACCATGTTCACAAAGGAAATTCACAATGGCTAACATACCTAATATTCTTCTCAATAGGCAAATATATGAAAATGGTTAGCTCAGTTCTTGCCAAATGCTGTTCAGGGAAACCTTAGATGTTTATAAATATTGAAGAAGTATTTAGTCTTAACTTGTAATAAATCCAAAGCATATTTTCTTCTTAAAGAAGAAAATCAAAAGAAATAATATGCTAAAATAATACTGGTTTCTTCCCTTCTCTCCTTGTCTTTTTTTTTTTCCAAACATACTGTCTATAAATATGTGCATGTATACACATTAGAGCCAAATCTATTTTTACTGCTTCACGGAAAATCTTGCACTGAGTATGTGGGATCTTAATCTCCGGTGTATTATGTACCAAAGGATGACAGATTTGGCAGCAAAAATAGATAGTTGCATTCCATTAAAAACCAACTCCATAATTTACGATGGGTCCTAAATTCTATCTCATACCAATGGTGGTACACTTGGCTTCCAGAAGGTCTAAGACAAATTTTCCAGTTTTGTAATTTCCAAAGTCATATTTTCTCCCTTTTAAACAATATGCAACAATATTTATAATGTTTTCCAAGTGCTTTTACCATAATATCTTAAATGACTTGACAACATGTGAGATTTGATTAAATTCATTTCTTAATGGGGTGGATTGATCAGTTGAGCATATAAAATTTTAATGTGATTTATTTATTTTTTAACTTTTTAAACAAAATTTTTTTTCTGATGAAAGGAAAACATCACATAGGAAAAAATGTTTATGAATTAAAAGGAAGAAGCCATTATTCCAAGCTGAGACAAAATGAATGTTAACTACATGAAGACTTAACTTACTTACTTCCACCCTTTTACTTTTCAAACATTTGCGAGAAAGATACTACACAAATATAAAGTAATATTTACTGAGTTTTGACCTTTATTTCTGATTACATTGCAAACATGTCTCCCTACAAGAAATTTTGAGACTATAAAGCATTATTAGCACAAAAATATAACCAAGGGAGAAACTAGAGATTAACATTATTCATGTATTAGTGCTTTCACTAAAAACAACCTCACTTGGCTACATTAGCACTCACTCAAAAGATACATTCTGTAGAGCAGTCCAGAGCAGCACAATTTACATTTTCCAGAGTACCAAACATTATTGACTTCTGAGTTGGAGCACTCGGTATTCATCATGCATTTTCAGTAAGAGCAGGCACAGTGTTTTGCAGCCTGGTGTTATAAGTATTAAAGACTCAAACTGTTTTCTCCGAAAGTTGTAGACTTTGGGAGGACATAGACTGGAAAACAATAACAACAAGGCCCTCACCACTACGGTCTGAGATAAACTCAGGCTGCAACGAACAGTATGATACAGAAGTATCTTAGTAAAGAAGACAAATTTAGGGAGAATACATACTTCCTGGAACCTCTGCAATACAGAGTAGCTCTCAGGGATGGTGCAGCCAAGACTGCAAGGGAGAAAGCCACCGGGGAGCAGATGCAGACCTGTCTGGGTGGAAGATGAAAAAATGAAGGCAAGAGATGGAGTAGGGGAAGAGGAGGCAGGCTTGGTACTTTACAGCAAGGAACGTGACTTGTATGCAGAAGGCTATGAGGCAACTAAGCAGCGGGGTGAAGTAGTCAAGTGTGGATTTGAGAAAGAGCATTCTGGCTTAGCAGGGAAGGGGAGAGACGTGAGATAGGGATGAAGCCAGAGAGGAGCTAGAGCCACCATCCAGGTGAGAAGTGACAAACCTATAGGAATGGAGGATGACATGGTGAATACTTAGGATGTCAAGGAGATTGAGGATATTCCTTATCCCTCAACATGCATTTGAGGATGATTAAACTTAGATGGTGATCACACTTGCCAAATTATTGGTAAGACGGTATCTCAAGACTTGCCTTGGTCATCTCTTTGCAGTCTTATGATGTAACATTAAGGTAAAACAAAATATATTTTATGCTCTACTCCGAAGCAATCATTGGAAGAGAACTGGATAAGAATCTAAAGCTGTAATCAAAGTCACAGAGACCTACACCGCCTCACATTCAGAGAACAGATGGCTCAGGATGATCACCTGGAAGACCTCTCATTGGTCAGCTTGGTCGTTACAAAAGCACTAGCAAATTTGTTCTTTAAGCCATGATGATTTATTAGAGCTACAAACTGAACGGAGAATAAATGTATTCTGAACAATATTGTTACTAAATTATAGTCATTGATGGCATATCAATGAGACAGTTACACAAGTAAATCCACAGGGCTTGGTAAACACACATGCCGGGTATAGGATTAGGACTTCACAAATACCAGGGGACCCTGACGTTCAACGGTAATTGTTTTCCTTTTCCACTTTGATTGCTAATGTGGTTTATCTGCAGAGTTTGCTAGATGACTGACACAGGAAGAATATCCAGTGTTTTTAGCGCAGCATGTAAAACTACGTGTAATTCATAATTTTGTTCATAAGTTATTTTTTACCAGCTAGAGTTTTGTGAAACTGATTCGAATTGCCTCCTGTGGGAATCATGAGTCTGCTCACATTGGAGATATTCAGCAAAGGCTGAAAACCACTAAATGAGAGGCTGTAGGCAGGAACCATACACAGGTTAAAATACTGGTTTACAGCTCTGGTGGTTTTCTCTTTTCCTTTTTTATTTTCCTGTTGCAGCTCTGTGAAGAAAGATACGCTTATACATCACTTCTTTCCCCCCTGCTACCCATTACCATATGAAATTCAACTAAATTCATGTAAGACTTCAGAAACAAGGCCAGAAAACCTGATACCTAGAGTTCTTTTAGCAATCATTCCCAGATTGCTTATGGGTTCACTAGTTTAGATCTTAAAAAGTAAGAATTTAAGCATTTTGTTCATTCAACCCTATTAAGAGCTAACCTTGTGTTGCTAAATATGCAAAAAATAAATCACATGTCAAAGGCAATTGTGTCACATTACAAACTAAATCCAGAGGTACACTGCAATTGTAAAGTCTTCACAAAGAAAACAAAGTTGTTGAAAATAACCTGTAGCACGTATAAAAAACAAAGGTCTCCATCAGAGGAATTGAAATTGTGAAGAATATCTCCAGGACATGGAAAACAATCATATGTGAAGAAAATAACAACTCAAATTATAAGCAGAAGAAAATGATTCTTTCAAAACAGAAATATCCAGAGAAGCTCCAGGGAGGAAGATGTCATTGGAGAGGAAAGTGATGGAGAGGGACATTGGATTTGTACAATGGGAAGAAATGCTGCTTCCACATGTATAATTTCGGGAAATCTTAGAAAAAGTAAGACACAAGCTGGCTTCATAATTCTTTTACAATTTAGCTTGCTCTCTGCATACCAAACTTGCTCAAAGGTGATGTTTCTTATCCCTTGAGAATTTGAAAAGAAGAAATGAGTGACTCAGGCAATTGTGGTATAGACTCCATGACAAAAAAATGCAACAACAACAAAAACATATCTATAAGTTGGGCCTGTGGGGGAAGATAAACTTTCAAAAACTCATCTAATTTTGTCAGCCAGTGTATTGTCTATGTGAGACATAGCTGAGTTTCCACTTGCTCTAATTTTATTCGTCTTTGCAAAGAGTTGCAAGTGATTTGTGAGCTACACTCCTGCTTTTCCATTCTTTAGTCACTGATAAACTTGTACTGTTGGTGCTTGACCTTGGGTTTCATGTCTGAATTCATGACACCAAATGGAAAAGGAGATCCTTCTGGGCAGTCTCTCTCTTAGGGGAAGGCTTCCCAAAATTGGGGTCAAATTTTAGTCTTCATGTCATATAATTACTCAGAGAACATTATGAGTCAAAGAAACGTTAGGACTAGGATTTAAGAGATGGAATTATCTTTTGCCTGAGAGGCTCGTAGACAAAATAGGGGAAGTTAGTAATGGGAAAATCTTGACAAGTCCCGGCTCAGGAACCCGTACGGTCCTCCTCACCATCTGTCTGGTGGACGGAGGTTTTTCTGGGTCCCAAATGAGATTTTCTCTTTTCTGAGTTCCCATATAATTTGTAGGCAGATCAGAGACACCTAGTGGGGCAAACAGGAACTGTCGAACGGTGTTTGGTGGAAGTGGGACTAGGAAATTTGATTAATGGGTCGGCATAGGCAAACTGACAGGATGAGAGAAGCGTGAACATTACCATGGCCCTAGAGAGAATGTTGGAAAGTTTATACTGCAGAAGACGGCTAAAGTAGTTCTATTCTGAATGAGAATGTGATTGCCAGCAGTCTGTCTTCAAGCAATACAAGATTTAAATTTCCTTACTGCAGATTCAGAATTTAAATAGGCGATGTGATGCAGAAGACTTTAAACCATTCTCTGCTCACTCTTCGTGTGGGTGGCTTCTTCCCATCATACAGGTCTCAATTCTAAGATCACATTTTTTTCAGAAGGTTGTTTGGACTGCTTAGCAACATGTTTCAAAGGAAGTGATTAGAAACTGTGACGCCTGTCCACTGTGCATGGGAATATGCAGCGCGCCAGCTGCTATCAGGATGCGTGTGTACTGTCCAGCTTCCATTAGCTTTCCTGATTCCTGTCCCTGCCAGCTGTTAACAAGCACCAAGACTCTCCCTAAAGGCTTCTCTATCATTCTGGAACGTTGTCCGGGCTACAGGGTCAGCTAGCATTGTCTACAGTCGATGCCCCTAGAAGCAGCCCTCAACAAACATCAGATGGAAAATGTTGGAAACACACACCCCCTCCTCATCTGTTGGGTGGAACAACACTGAAGCATATTCTACAAAGTTTCCCCAGGATCCTCAAGGCCCTGAGCACCAGTGGCCACCAGCAGTCATTGTTGCACATGAGCACGCTCCTTTACTGATTTTTCTGCCTTCCGCTGTCTTACTTACCCCCGCCCCTTCCTATACCTCCTGGGATCACCTCCCAAATAAACAGCTTGCACACCCATCCTTATCTAGAGAAACCCAAACTCAAACAGCATTTTCTCACAAAGGGAAATTAA
This sequence comes from Dinomys branickii, assembly GCA_004027595.1. Taxonomy (NCBI): domain Eukaryota; kingdom Metazoa; phylum Chordata; class Mammalia; order Rodentia; family Dinomyidae; genus Dinomys; species Dinomys branickii. The sequence continues at coordinate 12,545 of PVLD010026445.1, read as the reverse complement.
CCAAACATAAAAGAAAATAGATTAAGATGAGCTTGAATGAACAATGACTGATGATTAAGCGGTAGAACAGCTACAATTAAACACTGTAGATAACAGCACTGATCAAACAGTCTTCCCCGGGCCTAGTGGGAAGTCACATGGTCTGCCTGTGTGCAGACAGGAGGGCAGCACGCAGCTGTGGTTTTGCAGGGCTGTGAAATATTTAGTGGAGGCAAACTTTCATCAGGGTTCTGAAGGACTGTTCTCCATAAACTTCAATGTTGTGTTACGTCAGCTGTACAGATTTTACAAATGCTTAATATAATAACTTACTATTGATTGCAAAGTAAGTTGATAATGTATTAAAAAACCAAAATGGTAATCACGTGCCATATCATTTCCCAACAAAGAAAAACTCTCAGCATTGTATAAGATTGTTCCCTGAAGACTCCTGAGAGCCTTGTGGAAGCTGGACCATACTCTATTCCTGCACTAAACAGAGATCACAGCCATTGGGTAAAAAGCCCAACTACTGTAAGCAAATGCTCACTGCTTTCTTGGCAGCCAGACCCTTGCACCAAAAATACTTTAAACAATAAGTTTCATTCTTAAGAGAGCAAACATGCCTTTAGAGGAAATAGAAAAAGAAAAATACATAATAGTTTACTGACCCTGGGTTTGATATTTACTTTTCTTTCTTGGGTCAAAGCTGCTGAGTACAAGCTGGGCTCCTGCCAGGTTCTTATATTCCTCCAAAGTCATTTTTAAGAAAGTTCTGTTTTCTGAAACAGATAAGAAAATAGTACAGGGGAGGAAACCAGCCACACCCTTGTTAACACATGGATGTTAAATCATTCACCGTTGGCAGCAAACTTACTGCAGGTGGAGTTTTTCTTATTGTCCTCCACCCACAAGTCTATTTCCTGGTTCCCTGTGCTTGCAAGTTTACCTTCCACAGCTAGACTGTAAAGGATTGGAGGGCAAGTTTCTCACCTAACTTAGCTCTGCTTTCCTGGGACAGTGCAGGTCAAAATACCAGTGTGTAAGCATGCAAGTCCTGGCCCAAGGGTAAGGAGGCAGGACTCCCTTCCACACAGGACCTTTGCAAGCTCTTGGCTTCTCTCTTTCTGTCCTTCTTCTGATATAGGGGAAAGAAACTCCTACCCTGCTAGATACCTGGTACACAAGTTCATGTACCTAAAATCAAAGGTATTATTTTAGGTACAAGAGATTAACAGCAGAATATATTTATTAAGAGAAAGAAAGCTTCCATCAGAGAGATTGAGAGAGAGAGAGAGAGAGAGAGAGAGAGAGGAGAGACAAAAGGGATCCTGAATGGGTTGCCAAGAATTCTTCCTTTTCTAGGGACTTTTATAGAGCAAATCCATGACATGAGGTGGACACAAGGTGGGAAACATAGGAAGTCGCAAGATGGGCATAGAGTGGGACAACAGTATGGGTAGCCAATAAGATTATAAGTATAATTACTCAGATAATATTGATTAAATCAGGATCAAAAGGGAAAGTGAGTCACATAACAAGCGGGCATGGATATAGAACAGGGGCTTTTCCTGTAGGGGATTGAGTTAGTGACTCTTCTGGCTTTCTCAGGATGATAAAGACTTACTTAGAATATCAGTCCCTAGGGAGGCATGTGGATGCATCTGTTTTATCTTTTGTCTTGAGGTCTGGCCCACAGCTAGAGGTGTCTGTCTCTCCCACAGCTGCAAGGCATCTCATCTTCAGCACTGGCTCCTTTGAGGGCCCAGCCCTGTCTCACTGCATATAATATTTCTAACTAACTCAGTTGCTTACACTTCCTTCATTCCTTTCCTGTCTTCTTGGGATCACGTGCACATGACCCTCATCTCAGTTTACCTGAGATTGTCAACTTTGATGTTAACCTCTACGACTAAAAAGCAGGACACGGGAAGAAAAGTAAGAAATACATCAATTAATAACTGCTGCTGTGTTGTCTTCATGCAAGATGTTTGATTTCTACTGAAATTAGCTTGACTGGAAAGGTTGCAGATGTAAGGAGAATTGTCCTCCCCAATGAAACCCAAGTAACTCCATCTTATAGGGGGCCACAGTTCAGCTGTTCAGTGGACCCCCTTAGATGCTGAGGCCGTGTGCCATACTAGCACAATACAGTTAATCACTGTGGTTAGGTGGTGCTTACCAGTGCAAACGAATTCCTTGATAGGCATGGGCTGGGTGTGGAGTACATACAGATTTTCCCGAGGACCCTTTCTGCTTTTGATCCTATTTTGGCTGTTTCAACGAGTGCTGCCTGAAACCAGTATCTTCCCAAAAAGAACTTGACAACTTCAGTGGTGCAGCAGGCTTCAAGTAGTTTACTGCTCCACGGTAGCCCCTAACAAACTCAGTTACTCACCAAGCGAACTTGTCTGAGTTGTTCTTTGAACTGTCACCCCTTCCCAACCGGAGACAGACATTTCCTTTGCATGTCTGGGAAATTTAAACAAGAACAGAAATATAAGATGTGATTGAAAAATACACTGCATATCTACATTTTAAAAAATTTATTATGGTAGAAGATGTATTTTCCCTAATGCCTCTCAAAATATATCCCCTCACTTCAGACACACGTTCTTACCACTTCTGAAGCGGTTCGGGAAATCTGTAGTTCTGCTGTCATGCCTGCCTTCATGTCCTGAATTTATCCAAATCGTTTACTTTCCAGGGACCCTTGACTTTGGGAAAGAGCCGGAAGTCACATGGTACCAGATCTGCTGACTACAGCTGATGCGGACACACTGTAATGTATTATGTAACCCGCTTTTGCACCAGGTGGCTGCGGCAACACCATTCATCACATTTTTTATCGCAGCTCGTAAGAACATGAAAGAAGACACCCAGAAGTACTTCAGAAAGTGGCAAGAATTGTGAGATAAGTGCGTACAAAGCAAGGAGAAATATTTTGAGGGAGATTAATGACAATGTGTCTTTTAATTTTTTTAATTTAAATATTCCCCCTATATTTCAATCATGACCTTGAACAAATTAGAAAGCAATTTCTAGCTTGTCAGAGTCAGGTTCTGTCTCTTCTCCCATTCTCTTGGACTCATCTTTTTTTGCTGTGGTTCAATATTCCCAGTGATGTTTTATTCTAACATTATGTTTACACACAGCTGCGGCTTGCTACAGGAAAGAAACCCTTGCCCTGGGTTTATAGTGCATCAACATATTCAATCCTTAGCACCCTAAGTCCAAATGCTGGAAAACCAAACCAAACCAAGCCTGCTGAGCCTGTCTGAGGTCTAGTGTCTACCTCACCCCACCTGGATATGGCTAGGGAAGCAGAGTTATCTGCTGTGATGCTGCCACATTTTCAATTGCTCCAAATAGTGAGCAGGTAATTGCTTTTTCGAAAGCAATGTTAGTCACGGCAGTGACTGATCTCTCTAGGACAATGCTGAGCGTAGAGTTTTTTGTTTCGTCTTCCAACCTCTCAGGGTTGGCCCTGCCTAACAGTCAACTATATAGATTTTCACTCCTCTTGAATTGGTCCCATCAGCTCCATTCCTACAGGTGCATGCCTACTGTCTTCCAACATAAGCTAAACCCTTCATTCTCCCCAGACCAACTGCAAACACCATCTTTCCTTCATTTCCTATCTCATACATGAAGCCTCCTGCAAGAATTCCAATCCTGTGCTAGTGACTACATCACCATTATGTTTTGTCCATTTGTTGTATGGTAGAGTCAAGGTTGTTTTCCTTACACAGCAAACCCTCAAGAAGAGATCATGTCTGCTACTTCTACTGCTTCCACTACAGTACTCAGCACAATTCCGAGCACACAGCAAAATGTATCTTCTTTTGCCTGGCTGACTGATGGAAGTCTATTAAGGTCTTCTGCTACACCTGACTGGGTACCTCACTCATGGAGAGTTATAAGAAACCTTTTGTACAACTGCCCCTCAGGCTTTCCCACCACATTGTGAGCTTGCTCAGTTTCCAACTGTTCCGCTTCAGTTTGCCAGCGGCCATTCTCCCAAGCAGCTGAAAGTCTCTCTGACCTCAGCAACGGTAAATTGAATGCTCTGGAAAATTAACCACAGGAAGCATTCAATCATTTGTCCTCAGGAGCTGGTGGAAATAACCACACTTCCTTACTCCTCATGATCAGCTCTGAGTGTTTTTGCCTAGGCTCCCAGAGTTTCTCAGCAAGACTGATCTCCAGCGCCCGCAGTGTTAACTTACTTGAAAATGCACTCCACATGGCTTTCTTCCTTCCTGTGTCAATTCTGTACTTTCTTCCCACTGCTTCCTGAGACCACCTCCCAAATACATTGGAACTAAGACAATTAGGAACTAAGACAATATTCGGTGAAACAATTAGGGAGTGAATGAATGAATAAATGAATGAGTAGGTGATTTCATTTTTCCCCTCACAGGCAGAGAGGGCCCCCAAAGATAGGGTTGGGTTTTTCAAAACGAGGAAAATAGAGGGCTCAATTCCTATGCTCCCAGCCTGTACCTCCAAAGTGGAAGCATCCACTTGGAAGCAGGTTGCATGGAGACCATTTCAAAACACAAAGCAGAATCTCTTTGTGGGTAGCTGTGAATTTCACTGCACCAAACTTGGCCCAGACAAGGCAGGTGCTGACAACACAGCTACCCACAGTGTCCTGGTCCGTTTTGAGATGGGCCAGATCTATTGCGGCAGCCCAGAAGTCACACCCCATTTGAGTTCATTTTCATTAATCCAAACTGGAGGAAGAAACCAGGAAAGATAATGACAACTATAACCTTTCCTCACTTTATAAAGATTTGATTGGGCTATGAAAACAGAGAAATGACACTTTTTAATGTCTTAAATTTCACAGCAAAGTGTACCTGTTTCAAGAATGAAACAAACAAAATCCACACCAACACGGGGAGGATAATGGAAGAAAACAATTGTCCAGCGATCAACTGAAAAATAAGCTTGAGGTTTTCGCTGGCTGACTACATAATTACCATTCTTGATCATTTAGAGTGCTATTCTTTTGATTGCTGAAGAACTGTAACTGTCGATGAAATATGAACAGACTCAACAAGGATTGTGGCCATGGTTGTTATGGCTTGTGTCTAGATGTTCCCCCAAAGCCTCCTGCAGTTATGGGTCTTTTTTAGAGGTGCTTGAATCTACAGTGTGTGATTGATTCATGGTGCAACACTAGGATTAAGAGTGCTACGATTAAGGGTGGGTGATCACCAAATCAGTCCCCCTAATTGGTTTGGCACTGCCCAAACCCCAGTAGCCTGGATATAACGTAAGGGACTGAAAAAGGCTTGCCTTGTCCTTTGTTTACTTTGCTACCTTCTGCCTGCCATCAACTACTTTTCCTGTTTGATGCTTGTCCATCATGCCACCCTGCCCTGGAGCCAACCAATTAAGACTGAAACCTCTACAAACTGTAAGCTAAATAAACCTTTCTTCCCTTAACCTTGTGCACTGGGCATATTGCCTCAGCAATGAGGAAAATAACTAAGACAATGGTTGTTTGACAAGGTTTTGCCTTAACTAGCTTGCTTCTCAATGTCCGCTTCGGTCTCTTTGGAATTTCTCAACTTCATTAGCTCTTTCCTTAAAGAAAAGTTAATCTACTTGGGAAGGAAGACTGACTCGTCATACTCAGTGAATATCAATATTTTCTAACAAGTGGTTCTGAGCCTTGCTTTCAGTAAAATCCTGGTTCACAAGAAACTGACCTGTTTTCCACAGAAGCACTGGAAGCAGTACCAGGTGTAATATCTCCTAGAACAATGTTAATTTGTCATTATAGCCAAAAGAATTTGCGATAGCAGAGTAGCAATTAGAGCAAATAATACTCATCTCTTCACTGGGGGAGATCCAAAAGGAAGTTCTGTAGCAATTTTAATGTGAGATCTGCCTTTTATTCTGATGAAAACTATCTTAATGAAAATGTGAAATTTTCATTGTTTTCTATTGTAAAAACATACAGCAACTTTCCTGCTCATCTAGGCCTAAGCAGAAGATGAATTCTCCCTGCTATAATCTTGAATTTAAACAAAAACTTTGTTGTCTCAGAAAAATAGCATGCTAGGTGAATGAGAAGTTTACAAGTGTTCAGTTCACAGATGAAAAATGTCTTCTGTAAATGACTGTGGTAGGCAGCATAATGTCCCCCCAAAAGATGTATGGATCCCATACCTGGAATCTGTGACTATGTTACCTTTCATGGCAAAAGGAGTTTTGCAGAAGTAATTAAATTGAGAATTTTGAGATGTAGAAATTGTCCTGGATTATCTAGGTAAACTCAGCCTAATCTGATCACAAGGGACATTTAAATTGAACAGACTTTTTTAGCTGTGGTCAGAAGAAAATGCCATTATGGAAAAATAATCAAAGATAGGCTATCTTGTTGGCTTTGAAAATGCCAGAAGATCCCCAAAGCCAAGAGACATGGGTGATTTCTAGAAGGTGGGAAAGAAAGGAGACAGATTTTTCTCTAGAACTTCCAGAAAAGATTAGTATCCTGCTGACATCTTGATCTTAAAGCACCAAGGTCTGTGTCAGACTCTGATCTCCAGAACTGCATGATCATAAAATTGTTTTATTTTAAGCCACTAAGTTTATAGCAATCTGTTACAGCAGCAATAACAACTAATAGAGTTGTGATATTTAAATATTCCAGTAAAAGATTAATAAGAAAATAAAAGTATCATAGCAAAGATTATTTCTTCTCCAATTAACCTCCAAGAGCATGCTTTCCTTTTTTCTTCTTTCTTTCCTTTAATGTTTTCCAACATTAACATCTCTTTCCACTTTGCCTTACGACTTTCCATTCTGTTTTGAAAAAGAGTGAAATGTTCACTGTGTGAGCATAAGAACACCTTTAGCCACATGATCCCAGTTGCATTCCCCTAACACAGTTCATCTGCTGTGATCATGTTTTATCATATATTCTTATAATCCATTTAAAATATTACCTGCAAGTACATAATCAATTTGTATTATATGCATTCTTTCTACAATTTTAGATATAATATTAGAATAAAATGTTAACTTGACGTGAGCTAGAAAATAGAAGAGACCCCAATAAAAATTCATCCTAAGAAAGAAATACAGACAAAACACCCTGGTTTCTTCCTGTCCTCCCTTTGATCTCTCTCATCTGTCCTTGCCTTCCAGGAATCCTAAGTCCTGCCACCCTCCAAATGGCTGGGTATCTGGGCAGAGTATGTTGTAGAATCTGTATTCTGCAGTGTGGAAGAGTGGAGGGAGAGGGATGTGTAGAACGGACCTGAGAGTAAATGGGCACATGAGGGGCACATGCTTCCCAGAGTACATTCCGACTTTACAGTGTAAAACCAGCCAGATCTGTGTCACACTCTGACCTCCAGAACTGCATGATCATAAAATTATTTCATTTTAAGCCACTAAGTTTATAGCAATCTGTTACAGCAGCAATAACAACTAATAGAGTTGTGATATTTAAATATTCCAGTAAAAGATTTATTACTAAGAAAAGAATAAACGTATCTTGGCAAAGATTATTTATTCTCCAATTAACGTCCAGTTTTTTTTCTCCAATTAACCTCTTATACTTTTAAACTCATTTAAAAAACTTTCCAGAGTTCAGGTTTCCAGGATGATTTCATCTCTATTTTTACTTTTTTATTTTGAGGAAAATAGTACCCCCCAAAAAAGAACAATACCAAAATACAAACAACACAAAGCAAGGATATTAAAAATGATACAAGGTTTCAAACCAAATGATAGGGATTAACAGTGGTTGTTATATTACACATTGTTATCTTGTGCTGTTTGGTTGTGGCAAAGGACCTTAAATGCTTGAAATAAAAATTGGAAGGCTATCCCTAGCATGGAGAAGGAGGATCCACTGAAGTCAGAGCTTCCAGTTGGGAAATACCGTTAGACTTAAATATATGGGTGGACTCTGTCATTTGTCACTGCTGTAACTGTCTTCAGTCTTCTGAGTGGGGAGAAAGACTGTAATGGAAGGAAGAACCATGATCTTTGGAAAATGTGAGGAAGAATGCTTTGGAGCATTTCCAAGACTGTCAAATTATTTCAATAAAAATATCAGATGCTCATGAGTAATAAAGAATTTGACAAACTAGCAATGAAACAAATGCAATATAGGAAGATTTAGGCAACACCTTGTACTTTTGCATTAAATAAAATGACATTTTCTTGTTCATTTTTTTAGAAATCCATGCTTTGTAGTCTTGAGCTAGAAAAGCACTGTATAGAACAAGGGAACAAGCAAAAGGATTGTTCAAATACCAAATAATGATGTGAAAAATAATGAAAAATGCTCAGATAGATTGTTCCAGACATTTATGAGGAAAACTCTAACAGAAAAAGGTTGCTGGTATGTTTCTTTATTATGTTTCCAGAATGAAAATCCAAATCCTAAGCACCTGAGGATAAGAGACCATGATCTTAAGTGTGGTGAATTCCATCCCCCAGAGAAGAGGAAGGCCTGTAGCTCACAGATTAGATAGTGTTGCTCAAGAGGACAACTCAGTGTTGTGTGAGCCATGTCCAAAAAGGAAAAGGAAAACGATGAAATTAATTCTAAGAATACAGATTGAGCATGCCTACTCTCAAATGCCAAGATCCTCAAATATAAAACTTTTTGAATACCACTCTGATGCCATAAGTGGAAATTCCATACTTAACCTCATGTGAAAGGTTGCAGTCAAAACACAAGTGCACTAAACTATCTTATAAAATTAATTTCAGCTACGTGCATAAAGTAGATATAAAACATAAGTCAGAAGTAGCAGTACACCTCTATAGTCTTAATATCCTAGGAGGCTAAAGCAGGAGGATTGCAAATTTAAGGCCAGCCTGGGCAACTTAACAGACTTAGCGAGATCCTGTCACAAAATGCTAACAAATAATAAAGAAGGTCTGGGGATGTCGCTCAAGGCAAAGGCACTGGGTTTAATCACCAGCGCCAAATAAATAAATAACTGTTTGGACTTGGAACACATTTCCAAGCTACCTTATTACATGTTCACAAATATTTCAAAATCTGAATTATGAAGCACATCAGGTCACATGTATTTTGGATAAGGGATATTCAGGCCGTATATTTTTCTTTAATTGAACATATCAAAAATGTTCTCATTTCAACATGTCATGAGTATATAAAAAGTAAAACATTTTGCCTTTTTCATGTCTAATCTTTGATAGGTGATGTGCTTTTTTCTACATATACCATGTTTCAATTCAGATACTAAAATTTATCAAAAGTACTTCATCTATTTTTAGATTTCATAAAATTTACAGCAGAAAGATTCACATGCTGATGTTGTTCCAAGAAAATATAAAAAGATCTCCCAAAAATTGAGTCAAGTATCAAATTTTCACTTAATTTTAATTAAAATTAAATCAAGTTAAGTATTCAATTTTGCCATCAAAATAGCCACATTCTAGGTGTTCAGGAGACACCTGGGTCTCATTGCTACCATACTGAAAGCACCATAGTAGAGAACATGCTATTAGAATATACAAGATTTTTTTCATCCTCATAGTTTTTCTATGCTAATCTTCTATGTGACTTGATATTTCTTCATAATGATAAATCACAAGCATTTAAAGAAAAGTATCCTCGTTCATGTCACTGGTGTCAATATGAGGACATGAAGATTAGAGAAGGAGAGAGCTCCATGAAAGAATGGAAGATGTAGGATGGGAGCTTTATAGAAAAGAAATCAAAATTAACTCTCTAAGATCTGTTGCACAGAGAGATGTTGGACCCTGGGCTGCAAAGTGGATCCTTTCCCAGGCACTTCAGGCAGGACTCTGTATTACAACAGAAACATGGTTCAAACTGGCTTTGATGATGTAAGTTCTCTACTGGTTCAAACCTTAAAAGATTCAATATGAGCCCCTCAGGCATGACTAAATCAGGAGCTCAAATAATATCATTAAGAATTCACCTTTCTTAATCTCTCAGTATCAATGACTCCTGTATGCTTTAAATTGCAGAGTTTCTGTAACAGTGGAAAGGTGATCATCAGCTATCTTAGTCTTTCATCCTGATTGTCTCAACTCTGTAAAAAAACAAAAAAAATGGACCTAACCAAAGGACCTAACCAAAGGACCTAACCAAAGTCCAAAAGCTGATTGGTGCTCACTGATCTGTGCTTGAGTCATGTCTTAGTCTGTTCTGTATTACTATAATGAAATACCTGAGGCAATCTACTTTATAAAGGAAAGAGACTTATTTTGGTTCAGGGGTTCAGAGGTCCAAGGCCAAGGGCCTATAGCTGATGGTGATATATTTTACTGCCAGAATCCAGAGTCCTGAGGTATAGCAGCTGATCACAAGGAAAGAGAAAGGGTATGTTTGCATATGTGCTCTCTCATCTTCTTTTAAACCACCAGAATTAAATCCTCAGCCTGAAGAAATGTGAACCAAATGAATTTAAGTCTCTTACACACTAAAAAAATCAATCATGGGGCTCCCCTTCCCCATGATTTTCTCCAATCCTAATTACTTCCCAAGGATCCTACCTCTAAACACCATAGCCAGACTAAGTTTCCAGTCCCTTCATCTCTCACAAAGGGTATTTCAACCTCAAGCCTTTGGGGAATCAAACCATACCCAAATCATAGCAAGTCATATGATTATTCTTCAATTAATCCTCAGGCCAGATGGGTTTCCCAACCTTGAACATAAATGGTAGGATCTTTCCACTCAGATAAAAAGAACCAGACGAAGAAGAGCAGTTCTCCTTAGGGGAAATCAGGATGCTAAAGCTGAGGAGAGAAAACAGATGTGAGGTGGGGGAAATCCCTCATTTGTCAAATTGAGACTCTTGGCAATAGAAAGTCTAGTTGTAATCTCCCAAAATTATTATGTTAACTCAGAGTTTATGCACTTCATGAGGAAAGTTGTATCATCTGCCAAATGCCCCAGATTGTTACTCCACCGATCATATGAATATTCTTTTAAAAGCTACTTAACTTTGAGAAAGTTGTTTAACCTCACTGGCCTTCAGATTTTCCAACTGTAAAGTAAGAATAATTACAAGATCTACTTCATACATTTGCAATAAAAGTAAAATAATATTTGTGATGCCCTTAGAGTCTGACAGATGATAGGCATTAAAAAATTCACTAAATAAATATGCAAATTGTAGCATATATTTTTCCAGCAATGATTTCACATATGCTGCTTCTTGTCAAGGTAGCCTCCAGAGACACGAGAAGCTACTGACATGTTTATTGAATAAATCAACTTCATTTTCTAAGTAAAGGATGCACATACTGCTTTCAGAGAGACCCTTACATCCTCAGACATGGTTTTCCTGCATTATAATTTCCCTCTGTGCTCGCGTGGCAGGGTGTAACTAAACTAACACCAACACAGCGTCCTGTTAAGGAGGCTTTGGCTAATGGAATGATGTTGAGGAACGAACTGGGTATTCTGACCATGATGAGGAATTAGCTGCTTTTCCTTTCTATTCTTTTTGTCTCAACATTTGGCTGAATTAAGTTATCTCAGCTAATAATTAGAGCCAGTAGGGTGTAGCTAGTGAAGGACTGCATGAGAAATGGAGATCACACCTCCAGGTGCCTCTTCAGGAAATGCAGAATGCAGCTCCTAGTCAGGCTACAAAGATTCCCAGACACCCGGAGAGACAGAAAGGGAACTGTCTGGTCCTGAAAAATGCCAGGTTGGTATAAGGTATGAAGCTGAGACTCATAATCTCTGTTTTTTTGGAGACATTCAATAAAAGGAAAGAGTCCCTTACGAAATATGATTCCAGGTACAGTACACTCTACTTTCCTACGAGGACAAGTCTCCAATTATGAGCCTGTAGTGACTTCTCTGATTAGGCATTGCCTCTACTAGGTCCTTCTCTACTATAGGGATTTTGCTACTTGGAGGAAGACACATTAGGTTCCTATAGTCAGGTCCACACAGATAACGTCATTCAATTACTTGGCTGGATGCTAGGGCTATTTTCTATCCCTCACCTTCTCTATACCTACATGTTTGCCTAATAACTTAGCAGTTTTTCCCATGAGAAAGAATACATTGGCCCTTGTGGCTTGCTTTAGTCAGTGGTATATGGGCAAAATGGCAATGTGCCAGCTCTAAGCCTGTATTTAAAATGCCTAGCACATTTCTGCTTGCTCCTCTTTTATTTCTGCTACATGCATGCATGCATACATACATACATATATACATACGTACATACATACACACATTTTGTTTCCAAATGACATATGGAATGGAGCCACCTTCGCCAACTGGCAAACGTGTGCTTGATAATAAATGTTTGTTCTTACATCCACAGAGATATGAGGTGGTTTGTTGCTCAGTATTAATATAGTAGCCATTCCATACTACCAAAACTGTTGTACAGATTCAATGCAATTCCCATTAAACTACCATTAGCATACCTCACAGATCTAGAGAAAATATGCCTCAAATTCATCTGGAACCAGAAGAGACCCAGAATAGCAAAAGCAATCCTGGGCAATAAGGACAAGTCAGGTGGAATCACAATCCCTGACCTGAAATTATACTACAAAGCTAC
>PVLD010026444.1:0-22179 GCA_004027595.1 Dinomys branickii | reverse complement strand
ATAACTTTGAAGTGTACATTCAGGAACATAGATATAGACATGCAAAATTGATCAAACAATTAATCATCAACTATTCTTTACAATAAAGTGACCTAAATCCACTACATTTTAACTACCAAAATAATGTTACCTTTTATGGCTTCCCTGGTTGTCATGCAGTTTGTGGTCTGTAGAATTCTAAGGTTGGGGTTATCATTTTGCTTTAAGCTCTTTTATGGCCTGTTGGAGTTGTTTCATTTCGGATGCAATCGTTTCATAACTTGCAGGTATGTGATTTCCTGGTTCCCCTGTATCTTCACATTCAAAACTTGTTCTGGGTGGGGTTGAGTTTTGAGATTGCGTTTTGTTCCTCTGTTTTCCCATTTTTGGGTATCAGATTCAAAATGTGGAGCTATAAATTCCACAGACAGTTCAGCAGGCAATGGTCTGCTGCAGAGGCTGCTCCAATGGTTACTTCTGTTTGGGAGAATGTCCCTTAAGCTGTCTGCTGAGATTTCCGCTTCTACTCCCTACCCCAAGACCTGGCCGGGGCGAATAAACAGCTCGCCACCCTAGGATTCTTGCAGATAGGCCACTCAGGTGTTCCTCCCTGGGTGGAGCTCCTTTCCCCCTCACAAAACCCGTTGTGGCGCCTAAGTAGGTCTTCCCACCCGGGAGATCCCACAGTCCTTAAAGCTGCTTTGATGTCTCTCGCTGGGCTGAGCTTCTTCCCGATTCAGGAAAAACCGGTTAGAGCATGCACTTAACTCACCCTGTGATCATGCAGACAGGAGTGCCGTTCAGATGTTTTTCCCTGGATGGAGATTTTCCCCGACTCAGAAATCCCGCCGGCCGGTTGCTGTTGCTCCAGTTCGCGCAGTGCTGGCTGCGGGGGTGGGGTTCTGAGCGGGATCCCAGAGCGCTGCCCGGTTTGGCGCAGTTTGTCCCAGTAGCGCGTTCTCCGTTCTCTGTCGGGTTCAGGAGCTGAAGCCATTCTTCCCTCCGCACTCGCTCTCTCGGCTGGTCGTCTTCTTCCCGGAAGTCCTTATTTCTGTCTTCATATTGCTATATTTCATTGTTTGGGTGGTAATCCTCTGGGAGGTTCTCTCTCTGCTGCCTACCCGGTCGCCATCTTCCCGGAAGTCTCCACTCATGATTATGTTGATGAGGTTTTGTGAGGCAGGTTTATCTTGAGGTGCTGTTCAGACGGAGGACTTGATTTCATGTGGACTTCCTCCAGGAAGAAATGCTTTCTCGTCCTTTCTTCTGTTGATAAGGCTTTTCACATCTGAACAGCTCAGTTAGTTAATTTGTGCTACTACTCGAGATGATAGGAGAAGGCGGAAAGCTGAGCACTTGCTGTGACGCAGGCAGCTCACATGCGTGTCCTCGTGACCTTGGCCTGGTTCCTGCCCGTTCCGCTGGCCCTCGTTGGCAGCCACCGCGGGTGGGAGGAAGGTGAGGGGTAGGGACACACTCCGTGGGGGTGCCTGTGTGGATGTGGTCACACACACACCTAACACACTCCCGTGGAGTTGGAGTGGGGAGTAGAGTCAAGGTCACTTGGACTTTATGGCAGGGAAGAGTAATAGTTGGAATGGCTTTGAAAGAACAAGTAGAATTTGGTGTAGCAGACATCTTTGATAACATTTGTGTAATTCAGTTTGGTTGGTTCATAAATTCTATAAAATAGATTACTATTTGGCGATTAAACTGGATAGAAATGGAGGGTTTGTTAGATGAGCTTCATAATTGACCCAAAAGACTTCAGTCCATCTCAGTTACTCTATCAAGAATAGTTTTAACATATCTACATCTGGCAGTTTTTTTGTATGCATTAAGCAGTGTGATGGTCTCACATTTCATTAAAGACATTAGACTTTTCAGTGTAAAAGAGGATGTTATGAAATTAATTGGGATAGAAGAGGATTTTTTTCAACTTTTAGTCTTGTAACTGTCTGTAGTAGTGTGATAGGGAATATATTAAAAAAATTTATATTAAACTGTTGAAAGTCTTCTAAATGACCTGACTGTGATAAAATCCAGTTAGATGTTTCTTTAATTGCCTACTCATCCTAGGGAAGAACTAAAACAGAAATGGAGAAGTATACACTGAAATCTGAAGGCCGACATAAGTAGACATGCCTCCATGCTTAAACAAGTAAACTGGCTAGGTTTCACCTGTGAGAAGTGAGGTTTCCTTGTTAAGACTGCCTTTGAATAGTTCAGCAGTAGAATACAAGTTCTTTCCCCGTTTTTTATTATTTCTAAGCATTGTAAAAGATTTTTCTTAGGACTTTTCCATGAAATGATTTTACTTACCATGTGGACTATTTCAGGATGAAGATGGGTTTCAACAACTAAATGAGAATGGCAATGTGAAGGATGAGAATATTCAACAGAAACTTTCTTCAAAAGTAGTAAGTGTACTGTGGTGTATGGGACACAGTGTTTAGCACTTAACTTTAATAGTGCTTTTTAAAATATGCAACGCAAAGACACTTTCCTGTGAAATCCACAGTCCCCAACTAGAGAAGAGAACCCTTTTCTCTGTGAAAGTTCTTCAGTTGTCAGAGCTTCATTCAGAAGAAATTTCACTTGCTTCACTCAAGGATCCAGAGAAGCATCACCTGTTGCGTTCAGCCAATGACGCTGTCTCTTCCTTCCCTGTCTACAGTGACCAACTTTCTCCCTCGGTTCTTGTGACACAATCATCAGAGCCCTCTGAAGATTGCAGTCTAGTTACACTGCAGAGTGTCCCACCTTCCCAGTTGCTGTTCCGTACAATTAGATGCTGCAAGATCACTAACAAACGCCTTTCTGTGCTTACCGTAGCTGGATGATTTACCTGAGAACTCACCAATCAATATTGTGCAAACTCCAATTCCCATCACCACCTCTGTGCCTAAACGGGCAAAAAGTCAGAAGAAGAAAGCTTTAGCAGCCGCTCTTGCCACAGCTCAAGAGTATTCAGAAATAAGTATGGAGCAAAAGAAATTACAGGTACGTAGTCATTTTTATGAACAGTTGTGATAATTGTTTGCTACGTTTGGTGGGGTGGAGAGGAGGAATGATAAACACGGTCTTCGTAACTCACCACACTCCACACTGTAACAGGACACCGACATTTTCATGTTTACTGTGCAGGAAGCCTTATCAAAAGCAGCTGGGAAGAAAAACAAAACTCCTGTACAGCTGGATTTAGGGGACATGTTAGCTGCCCTGGAGAAACAGCAGCAAGCAATGAAGGCGCGGCAGATCACCAACACCAGGCCTCTGTCCTGCACCGGTGAGGGCCGTGAGTGCCATCCTCTCAGCATTTCCTCTCTGGCTTTGGCTATGTTGCACGTATTATCAGTCTGAAGCATCTGTGTGTGTGTGTGTGAGAGAGAGAGAGAAAGGAGAGAAGTCGGCTCAAACCACAAATCTTGAAATTGTATCCCTTCCCTTTGCACACTCAGCCCTTCACCATTGGCACATCCTTTCGACTTTTCTTCTGCTGTGAAAACTAGTGCATCTGTGCTTGGCAGACCCTGTCTGTCACCCACAGCATCCTCACTGCACAGTATTCCTGCCTACTCCTGACCCTGAGTGCCCAGTTCCCAGTGTGTCTCAGAAAGAGCTGGGTTATAGCACCACTCTGAACCCTCTGGTAGCTCTGCTGCTCACTTGGAGAAGGGCCACAGTCCTGCCTAGGGCCACATCTCTGCTGGCTTTGGACCTTCTGACCTTTGTCACTGTTCCCTCCGGCACCCGGCGTGGCCGCGTCGCATGTGCCGCGTTAGCCCCAGCATGCTCCTAGCCTCGTGCTGGGCCCTCTCCTCCTCGTGGAGCGCTGCTTCCCTGGAAGTCAGCATTGTTTGTTCCCTCCTGTCCCTCGCGTCTCTGCTTGAATGCCATTTGGTGTGCATTTTGAACCAACTGTATTTTTTTCTTCTTTAAAGGTTAAAATAAAAATCACAAACAGTTTGGCTCTCTTAACTGTTCAGTGATCCAGTTTAAATTAAATGGCAGCAGAAGCTTTGACCAAACTCTGTGTGTGTATGGAGAATGCCCTGGCTTTGCACTGAGGCAGCGATTCCTGTGTTAAACTTTGGCAGATTTAGTGTTGTCCATGGCCCTTATGTGCTCACTCATTTCCTCTTCATAGTCTGTTTTAGGGGTTGATGAATAGGACAGAGGGAAAGATGTCAATAAAAAGCGTGAATACTGAGAGGCAGATTGGATTTTCTGTTTGTTCTGTTCCAGTGTGGAGGGACTGCTGCTTGGTAGAAAGATAAGTGGCAGTGTGCAACTATACGCAGAGTGGAGAATCTTTAAGTCTGTAGCTAGTTCCCAATCCAGTGTAAGCCCTTGCTGGCACTGTTAGCAGAGGTAGGTGGAATGTATATTGAGCTTCTGCCTGCAGCGGTGAGGTCCCCCAGTCTCCCAGGCGAGGGCCCCAGGAGGACAGCAGAGAGTTCCCAGTGTTTTGGAGGAGCCGGGGCTGGTAGCTGACGCAAGGGTGGAGGGGCTTGGGGTGTGGGGTTTGCATCCTGCTCGTCTGTGTTCCTTCCTGCGCTTCCCTTCCCTGCCAGGAAGTGGGGCAGGGATAGTACCTCCTGCAGCACTTTGGAGGGAAGGAAATGAAGGTGTGCGTAGAGTGCCCGGAGAACCAGGCTGTAATCACTCAGCACATGGGAACTAATACCAGGATGAGGCAGAGGTTGGTAGCCTGGTTATAGTTCAGATTCGCTTAGCAAATGTTCATGTATAAAAGTATAAATACAGGTATCTGTGAGTAAAGCATGCTATTAGGAAGTGTTGGGATTACAGAGATGCTGAAGATACACTTTTGTTTAAGAAGTTTATAATCTAGTGGAAGAGAAACGTACACAGACGACTAACCAAAGGCAATCCCTGAGGAAAGGTAGCAGCAGAGTTCATGGACTTGCAGAACACAGTGATTCTTGTTGACGGCGAGGTGTAAGAAAGGCATGAAATGCCTTCCAGAAGGTGGCATTTGAACCGGGCCCTACAGGGAGCGTGAGGCACTGGACACAGAGAAATGAGATTGCCCTGAAGCGGAGGCTGCAGGTTTGAGCCTGGCTGGGTAACCTACTGAGACCCTGGCTCAGATGAAAAACAAAAAAAAAGCGATGCAGCCTGGTACTAGGAGTGGGAAGAAGAGAGAGGGAGGAAGTGGGAAGGAGGGCAGGAAGGAGGAAGAGCAGACAGTGTGACCTCAGCGCATCATTGGCATTTAAAGCAAGAGGTGTGGATTATAAGGGAAACTGAGAAGTCCAGGAGAAAAATTAAGAGTATGGTACAAGTTCCAGGGGGTAGGGGTCTCTAGGGGTGTAAGGCAGGGCATGGGGACAAGCCAAGCCAAGTCACGTGCTCTGGGCTGACGCATGCGGCTCAGCTCCAAGCTGTGAGCTGAGGAAGACTCTGGCTGAGGACCTTGGTTGGGTCAGTCCCAGATGTGGAGCAGTCAGTGGGTTCCAGTGGAGTGGAAACTGTGGCAGTGAGATCGCGGGAACAGGGTGCTCTGGGGTGAGGCTTGGGGTGGTCTGGACCTGCAGCATGGAAGGAAGAAGAACCAGAAGAGGTCGGCAGGAGGCCTGGCTTCTGCTCCATGCTCAGTGCCTGCCTGGCACACAAGGCCTGAGGATTCTCCGCGCTGAGCTGAGGGCCAGGGGCTGCATCCTGGATGTGAGATGCTAAAGGAACAGGGGTGGGGTAAAGACTGCATTCTGAGGGCTGTCTGGCTACGCCTGGTCTGGACAGGGACGAGGTGGGGCAGAGGCCCGGTCCAGTGGTGTGTACACCTTCCAAGGGTGAGTGCATTTTCCTGGACAGCTAAACCCCCCCTGCAGCCAGAGTCTGGGGTTGGGGGTGCAGGATGTGGGAGAATTGGGGCAGCCGTCCTCTAGCATTCAGAAGTGCTGAGTGGTACCTGGAGTCAGCTGAGGATACACCAGCATTCTTTATCAGTGCGAACATGAGGAGGGAAGATGGTGTGGCAGCACAGTATTCTGGGAGGCTGAGGCAGGAGGATTGAAAGTTGGAGCCCAACCTGAGCATCTTAGCAAGACCCTGTCTCAAAAGGGTTGGGGATGTAGCTCAGCGGGAAGGACCTGAGTCTCGTCTCTATTACTGCCCACCAAGAAGGGAGCGATGGCTCCACAGTGTCTCTGTAGACATAGTGATCGGTTCAGTAGGAGTGAGGAGCAGCGCAAGGCTGGGAAGCCTGGGGAGGATGGTTCAGATGGAGTTTGAGGGTCACTACAGCAGAAAAGAGGACTGTCCATCTCTGCTTTTGGCTGCCACCCTGCCCAGTGGCCTCAGTTTGCCTTTCTCACTTCACAGAGGGGAGAGAGTGGGCAGAAGCTGTGTCCCTGGGATGCCATACTGGTGCTGCACCTGCTGTCTGTCCCCATGTCTGTTCTTTCCATGGGACGAGGGTGTTTTTGTGGATTTATCATTGGAAACTTTGAAAGTCCGTGGAACTGGCTGTAATAGTAAAGTGACAGTAGTAATGTTCTTGTTTGTTTTTAGTGGTTACTACAGCAGCTTTTCACACTAAAGACTCTGCTACCAGAAAACCTTTAACCAAAAGTCAGCCCTGTTTAACATCCTTTAACTCTTTGGACATTACTTCCTCTAAAGCAAAAAAAGGAAGAGAGAAGGAAATTGCAAAGCTAAAAAGACCCACAGCACTTAAAAAGGTAATCTGAAATCTGGGAATCTTTTACCTGACAGGCCATGTAAAGTTGAAACTAACACATCAATGTCTGATTTAATAGAAGTGTTTAAGTCTGTTTTTCAAAAATGAGTTGTGTGTTAACCAGTAGAATATTGTGAAGTAGTCATAGATGTGCATCTTTATAATGAATAGTTAATTCAGAATTGGAGATAATCATCATCTTTATAACAGTCTTTAGTGTGGAGCAAGGTCCTAGAGAATGAACTTTTTTCTATAAGGTCTTTAAAAAAACACTTAAACATTTAATAACTCAAAGCACTAAACCCTACGAATCAGAAGCCCTGCATGTGGTTGGCTGTTTTCATTTGTTTGTTTGTGTTTTGGTCTCTTTGTAGTACTGGGGAGTGAACCTAGGGCCTCACACTGTCAAGTCATATTCCACAGTAAGCTGCCAGCCCCAGCTGTGGACCTTAGTATAAGCGTCATTGCTCTCTCTCTACTGTACATCATGTAGGCAAACGTGTTTACCCTCATCTTCTTCATCTGTAAATTAAAGATAATTTACCTGTTCCAGTCAATTCCCAGTTCTGAGAATGCAGTAACCCATGTTCAAATAAGTTGAAAACTGAAATATAAATCAAATTGAACTCTGCAAACTGGTTTTGAAACCAGTTTACACTTAAATCTTTTTTTTTTTTGAAACTCAGTTTATCATGTTGGGTTAGAGAATGAAGTACAGTACATGTGATTTGACACTATATTTCTCAAGCTTCTCTTATTTTGGGTACCATATTTCCTTCACCTTCCAGTGCCTACACTGACATTTTAGGGGTCCATTTCTACATAGCCAAGCAAACACACAGCCACTACGACCCCCAGGTCTGCATTTGTGTGAAGGCCCACAGCTCTGTTAGATGCGCTGTGACCCCCAGTACAGAGTTGAAGAGCAATCAGTAAAGACTGCTGTAATGACTTTTAGGTTATTTTGAAAGAAAGAGAGGAAAAGAAGGGCCGTTTAACAGTGGACCACAGTCTTTTGGGATCCGAGGAGCCGACAGAACTGCCTTTGGATTTTATGGATGATTTGCCCCGGGACATCCCCTCCCAGGAAGGTAAGGACGCCCTTCTCTGCGGTCCACAGGATGCCGTCAAGAGTGGGGTGTAGCCTGTGGGGGCTTGGGCCCCATGTGGAACATGTAACACAGCTCGTGGATGTGAGGGCTCTAACTGCACTTAGGGTGTCTAAAAAGCGGCCACATAAACGTAAAATTAGCCAGGTGCTTGACCTCCTTTTGAAACCAGCATGAGTGTCTGATTTGATAGGAGTGGTTGCAGCTCTTAGTTCTCAAGGTGCATAGTCCTAAATTTTATGCTTTGTGTACTTCAGTTTGAGTCCCTCACAGGTGTGCTGGGCCTTGGGTTTAGTTGAGGAGGGCTCCTCCTGCATGTGACCTCCGTGCTGCAGCACGGCCCTGTCACAACGAAGGCTCGCTTTGGAGTTCTTGTAAAAAAACAAGAAGAAGGAAGCAAGGCCCTGTGTAAGCTGTGACTGGGGAGCAAGGGATGTTCTCCCCGGGGAAGCCTGGTCTTATCAGCATCTGGTAAAGGGACAGGATGATTTTTTTGAATTAATTGATTGCAAATCTGTACATTTCAAAAATGTGTAAGTAAGCAACCATTTATTTTTCTAGTATTAGCCATATTGTATATGTAATATAACAACATGACCAGAAATCTATTTGATGCATTTTTTGTAGTACACCACACCTGGTAAAAACATTTTAATTTATTGTTTTACAAAACAACAAGCCCAAGTTTAATAAATAAAATAACTTACATGTCTTAGTAATAGTGCACAGCAGTTTCCACAGGCTCGTGCATGCCTGGAGGGTTGAGATCACAGGTACACACATGCGTAGAGGTTTAGGGGTCAGGCTCATGCACACATAGAAGGTTGGGGTGCTGAGGTCTGTAATTGCTGTGACTTCCTGGCCAGGCCACACAGCACACTCCTCTGATTGCTGCAGGCGTCAGTTTTGTGACTGTGGGGGCATGGAGGTGGGAATGCTGCCTTGTGCCCTCCACGTGCAGCCTTGTAGTCTGGACTCTGGTCCACACTGGAGCACCACATCTGCATCATACAGCAAAGTAAATGTCATGGAGTCATAGGGGTTTTCAGTCTGGGGGTTCATGTTACCAACTTTCCAGGTCCACATTTGTCCCTGCTCCATGAGCTGGACATACGTGGCTCAGAGCATATGAAGGATGGGGAAGCCATCACTATTTATGCTAAGTGGTGGTTATGCTCCATACTTTTTATAATTTTCTTTAGTTTTGAAAGTGGTTTCTTTTAAATATGGTTTGGTAGGGAGATGGCTAAAGTGGTGGCATATTACATAGTAGGTATATGTGCTCTTTGAGGGTTCAATCTGCAATTGTAAACCTTTAAAATTAAGATCTCAGCCAGGCATGGTAGTGTACATCTGTAATCCCAGCGCTCAGGAGGCTGAGATGGGAATTGCCCTGAGTTTGAGGGCAGCTCGGGATACATGCTGAGTTCAAGACCAGCCTGGGCTACAAAGTGAGCTCAAGGTCAGCCTGAACTGCATAGTGAGACCCTGTCTCAAAAAGAGCAAAAAGTAAATAAATAAATAGCAAGACCCTGTCTTGAAAAAGAAATTAAGAACTCGCCAGTACATTAACTCACCTCTGAAACTCTCTTGGTTCCTTTCATTTTGTCTTACATCTAGAAATTATCCATTATCTTTCTTTATAGGGATAGTTTTCATTATTTTGTTGATTTTCATTTTGGGAGGCAGTTAAGACATATGCACAGTGAATATAGAATATCAACACAGAGCCTAGTTGGTCAGTAAAGATTTAGTCCCAGTCAGTAATGAGCACATATGATTCCAGCAAGTAAGACTCGTTCCCAGATCGTAAGTATCCAGCACATGGGATCTTGTGGCATGCTGAAGTGGATTTATGCACAGATTAAGCAGCAGGATTTCACTGTTGTAGGAAGTGAATTTACTTCCAAGGATCATTCTCCAGGGCATGTTTGGTTAGGAATCCCCTTTATTCTCAGGTTAACATGGTCCCCTTGAATTTGGGTCTCCATCCGTTCTCTCCCAAGTGCCCATTGAACATCTCCCACGTGGACCTTTAGTCACCAGAGGGAGGGGAGGTTGGGCAGTGGATAAAAGCCACAGGGAGGCAGGCCCTGTCCTCGGCAGCTCATTTTCTGGCAGGGAGCTAAGGGAGGAGGCATGGAGTTTTGCAGAGAGGGCCGCATCCGCGGGAAGAAGCATAACCGAGAGAAGGCCATGGCGGGGTCAGTGGTGGCGACTGGGACCTTGGTTCTGAACATGGAGAGCCAGGAGGTGTGCAGGGAGCAGGCAAGAATCTGCCAGAGGGAGAGGAGAGAGGCAGTGATCTCTGAGACAGGTGGAATGCGGCGGGAATACCAGTTTAAATAATGTTGCCTGTTCTTGTCTCCCCTGTGGAGACTGCCAGGCTGTGTTATTTTATTTTGTTTTGTTTTGGGTTTTTCTTTTCAGTATAATTTAATAGATAATAGGAAGTCATAATTTTTTTAGGGTATGTATGAGAAGTGTTTATTTGTGATAGAAGAAATGCCCAGCTTGTTAGCCTGTGACCCAAAAGACAGTTCCGCACGTGTGGGTTAGCACAGTGCTCGCGAGCATTCACAGTCTGGGTTCTCCCTGCCCCACATCTCCACAGATAATGGACTGAGCATGCCCAGCGATGCCTCGCTCTCCCCAGCGAGCCAGAACTCTCCATACTGCATGACACCTGTGTCCCAAGGCTCTCCTGCAAGTTCTGGGATAGGCAGCCCAATGGCATCGTCCACAATAACCAAGATCCACAGCAAGAGATTTAGAGAGTAAGTTTTTCCCTTGTCCCCCAGAGTGAGCAGTTTTAAGTCTTGATAGTAGTTCTGAATTGTCATTGTTACTTGGCGAGTTGAGCAGGTGGTCAAAGATCTCTAAGTCCTTTCTGACTGTTAAACAGCTGACTTTGTGATGTATAAAGCAGTATCTTCTTCGGTGTTGATGCACCGCTATTGGACAGTAAGTACATTCTCTTTACATCATGTTTCTGTTCAAGAAACCTGGCCTCATGCATCTTACATCGTATATAAAATGTTGTACTATGTGTTTTTCCCTTTTCAAATGCTTTTCTGAATATATTATTGGCCCTTTGAACACTCTCTGACCAATTAATAACACAAGCTAGGCTTCTAGACCTTGTTACATGAAATGCACTGACTATATAAAGGTTTTTTATGGTATTTTCTTTTAACCCAGGGCCTTGCACCAGGCAAGAGCTCTACCATTGACCTGTACACCCAGCTCAAACTATTTGCTCTTAAGCTGCTAATTTTTAGAAGTGAGATAACTAAGGAATCACACAGCATGACACCCCATCTGTGAATAGCCTTTAACAGTTATTGCTGTGAAATATTTTAGGGTTTTTACCATGTGTTTAATGAGCTAGTTTTCCCTTTAAAAATGACATGAAAGAATCCCAGGGTGAGAGTGTGTATAATCTGTGAGAGTCCAAACCATATTGGTTCTGTTGCTTTTCCTTGTTCCATTGTTTTTGAGTGAATGCTTCTTGCCTAGCTTTGAGAAGTTAATTAGATGTCAAATAACAGATGTGGAGCAAATGAAGAATAAAATGTTACATATGTCTGAAATAGCTTGAAAGAAAAAATGAAGAACATTGCCTTTTTGATGTTTAATTTTGAATACTTTATAACAGCTCATCCTTCCTCAGTCTGCCCAGTTGTGGCTTCTCTTCTGAAGTAGTGCCATACTGGTACTTATGTAAGCATTATTCGCATAAAATTCCCAGCCCAGTATTTTTTATAATGAAGAAGGTCAGGCCTAGATTTTCCCAGTATAAAACTGAAAAATTTGCCTTTGTTTGCCTAGTTACTACTTGATAAAGTCTATCAAGTCTTGTTTAATACCCACCTATAGTGAAGATACAGGATGAGAATGAGAAAAGATGGGAAGAGCATACAGAAAGTGCCCTGGGTGCCTTTCTCACCCGACAGCGTGAGGATCATAAAGACCTCCTACTCGCTGCCTTTCTGTTCGTCAAGCAGAGCCCTCTGGGACCGCACAGAGGGCTTTTTGATACTAAGGTGTGTGATGTCTACCTCGAGGCTACGTTGGTTTGGGCCTTGATGGAACTGCTGAGTTCATGCTCCACAGCCCTAGGTTTTCAGAGCAAAGGCTCCCGAGGCCACCTTACTTTATGGTTGAGAAACCCTGAGATTATCCAAGCTTGGAGAGTGAAGTGTTGCTATTCAGACACTGAGTTAGAAGTTCTATATCTTTCTTACCAGAAGCACCTTAAACATTTTATCTGTTTTTGTCTCATAGCAGGGTAATATTTGGCTTTAGAAATTTAATAATTGGGATTTCAGATAGTACTTCTCTGAGGTTAACCTAGTCTTTACTAAAGGGGGTTTGTTGAAAAGTTCAGAAGCAAAGACAGTCTGTACCACTCGTCTGTTTTTCTACCTGCCTGGAGGATTTGGAAGTTTCAGGGACTTGACTTTTCATGAAAACCTCTCACTGGATGTATTTTCTCATAAAACCATTTTCATAATGCAGTTTTATAATTGCCAGAAGGGGACTCAGAAGGAGGTCACTGTTGTTCCCTTCACAGGTACTGTAATCAGGTTCTCTCCAAAGAGATTGATGAGTGTGTGACACTCCTCCTCCAAGAGCTGGTCAGCTTCCAGGAGCGTGTCTACCAGAAGGACCCTGCACGGGCCAAGGCCAGGCGCCGGCTAGTCATGGGGCTACGGGAGGTCACCAAACATATGAAGCTGAGCAAGATCAAGTGCGTTGTCATCTCTCCCAACTGTGAGAAGATCCAGTCCAAAGGCACGTACACACTGCTGCCGAGTACTCGGATGCGTTTGATGGAGTTGCAGGAGAGGTTTAAAGAGTGAGCCGTATGTTTTTGTCTGAGGAGTATAATTTTAAAACAAAATATTGTGCATGAGGAAAGGAAAGGAAATCTTTTTATTTTTTATGTTTTTGTCTGTTTGAGACAGGGTCTCACTGTGCAGTTCAGGCTGGTCTTGAGCTTACTGTGTAGCCCAGGCTGGTCTTGAACTTGCAGCAGTCCTCCTGCCTTAACCATCCCTCGTGCTGGGACTACAGGCATGTGCCACCATGCCTGGCCAATGAAATCTTTCAATACCTCAAATTAGGTAGGATACCTGTGATTGGATCATAAAGAAAACCCTCATGTATTAGTACTGGTAAAGGGTTTCTGAGGTCCCATCCAGTGCCCCTTTGCTGTGACCAGAGTGGGGACAGGCAGGTGTGTGTCTTGCTCTCTTTCACACCAGCTGTCACATTGTTTATATTCCTTGCTGTGAAAGGAATAGAAAGAATGAGGAGGGAAGGAAGGGTCTCTGCGCCGCCTGCGGTGTGGAGGGCCAGACTGTGCCCCTGAGGCCGGCAGTTGAGTGCGGAGGCTCTGGTGATGTGACGCGTGTCCTCATTTGCTGTTTTCTCATGGAGGGGCTTTTGAGGCGGGTGGCGTGAGGCAGGTGCAGCATGTGGCACAGGAGAAGCCCCAGGGCAGCAGCCACGCGTGCTCTGTGTGGACCCCTACCTGAGCTGAGAAGGAAGTTCAGTGCTGTTAACCATTTTATTTTATTATTTTTTGAGGGGGGGTACTGGGAATCAAACTTAGGACCTTGTGCTTGCCAGGCAGGCAAGCGATGAGCTATATCCCCGGCCCCAACAATTTAAAATAACTTCTTCATAATGCGTTTTAAACCATGTATATGTATTTATTTATGTATATATTTTTATTGCAGTACTGGGGACTGAACTCAGGACCTTTACAATGAGCTGCATCCCAGCCCTTTATTTTTTACTTTGGGACAGAGATCCTTGCTAAGTTGCCCAGGCTAGGTTTGAATTTGTGGTCCTTCTGTCTCAGCCTCAGAGTGCTAGGATTACTTACAGGCCTGGCTTAAATTGAAGTTTGATTCCTACTGTGCTAATTTACATTGTTAGGGAAAAACAAAAATTGTGGTTTTGAAGAAATTTGCAGTTGTAGTGGGGAAGAAAGAAAGCTGCATATCTGTAGTACACAAATGGGAGGATGTGTAACAGCCTTGGTGTTCCAGGCATTCACCTACTCCTCTCTGCAGGTGGTACTGTGCCGGGCCTCGGGCCTGTTTAGCTCTGCGGGAGAAGTAACTAACTTGGAACCTCTGCGTGTGTTGATCCCTCAGGTGGCCTGGACGAGGCGCTCTATAATGTTATAGCTATGGCTCGAGAACAAGAAATCCCTTTCGTGTTTGCCCTTGGGAGAAAAGCTCTGGGGCGCTGTGTGAACAAGCTGGTTCCTGTCAGCGTAGTGGGGATCTTCAGCTACTTCGGTGCTGAGGTGAGAGTTTTGGGGATGTGCTTCTTTTCTCCCCTGTGGCCACACAGCACATTTCCTTTGGACACATGGCCTTGTTGTGCTTAGGTATTTAAAAGTGAATTCCGGACTCAGAGAAAGTGGAAATTCTGGAGTACTGTATTTCCTTTGTAGTGGTGAAAACCTATAGCAGTTTGAAAAGGTTTAGTTTACTATTTGTGCCATAGTGGTTATTTCTGGGCTCAACTGTGTAGTACTTGGCAATTTATTTAACTGCTAAAGATAGCCAGTATAATGCAATACAAAGTAATTTCTTCAGTCTTTGTGATGGGTACATTTGTGTTCTAGAAGCCAAGAGAAATAAATCCTTTAATTGAAGGAATTGTCCTTTAGAATATGAAACATCTGCACCGTTTGTTAGAATAGATGTGCACGCGTATTACTGGCACCTCTGGCGCTAGCTCGCACAGCTGGCCTTGGGCAGTATGTTGATTGCTGTGGTATTTCAGGGGTGTTTGTTATGATTGATTCCCAACTGCTTTGATACAAGTGGTAGACCATTTCCTCTCTTCCCAGCTGTCTGAGTTGCTTTTCTAGTTGCTCAGACAAAATAATCGGTACCACAACTAAAGGAAGAAAGGTTTATTTGCTCACAGTCTGTGAGGTTTCACTCCCTATGTGGCTGGCTCCAAGGCAGGGTGGGGGGCACATGCAGAGGGCATTGCAGAGCCGAAACAGGGCAGGCTGGGGGCAGCAAGCAGCAGGAGCAGCAGTAGCCTACCTTATTTCTGGCCCTTTGTCTTTCATTCAGGCTGTCTTCTGATTGGTGTCAGCCACACCTGGGATGGGGCTTCCATGATCTATACCCTTAATCCCAGCATCATACCCTTAATCCTCTTTCACACACCCTAATCCAGCCACTTCTGAAAAGCTCGACTTACAACTACGTGAAGATTTGGGGGTATCTAGGCACAGCTATAACATTCCACCCTGTGCCCCAAAGACTCGTGCACACCCCTCTATACAAAAAAGGCACTAGTCCATCTCTAGGAGTTCCCAGAGTCCCAGCAGTTTCAGCATTGCTGAGAAGTCCAAGTCCACAGTCACCTCTGAGATCTAAGGCAAATACTGTAGCAGTTTAGTGCAATTGAAAGTTAAAACACTTCTCACATACAACGGCACAAGAAAAACATTCCATTCCAAATAGGGGGCTAAAGGAATGGGACCAAGTCCCATAGTTCCATGTCCAGCATCCAGGGCAATCTCTGGCAAGATGTGCACTCCAAAGGACTTGGATGGCTCCGCCACTACGATATTTCTCTTGGTTGTGGTTTCCATGGCTTCTTTCTTGGGCCAGCTCTGCTCCCTCGTAGTTTTCCTTAGAGTGTCTGTGTTCTTGGCTTGTCCAGCCTTCTGGGCTCTCCACTGCACCTTTGGCTTCAAATTCACAGCTTCACACACTGCTCTCTTGGGCGTATCACCTGGCCCCTCAGACCTTCTTCTGAAATCTGGGTGGAAGCTTTGCTGGCTCCACAGCTCTTCATTCTGCGTGCTCCTAAAACCAGCATTACATGGATGATGCCAAGGTCTGCCATTACCTGGAGCAGTAGCCAGGCTTCCCCCTCTCTTGGGTGTAGGAGTCGAGTGCCTTTGAACCAATCCTGAGGAACAGCTTCCCTAGGCCACCACCATTCTGGAAGATGGTGCTTGCTGTAGGGCACTCTTTTAAAAGCAAAGTCTTTCACTTTTGCAACTCTGAGGCTGTAAAAGGTGCAGTCCTGATTCTTGTGATGTCCTTAGGCCATCTTTTTCTTTTCAGCAAGCAGTTTCTCCTCTGCTCCATCCTTGCAGTCCATAACTTTAACAAAGCTTCTGTTCTGGCCAAACTCAAAATGTGTTAAATCATTCTACTGGGCTCTTGGCTCTTGATTTTCAACATAGGTTGGACTAAAAGCCCCCAACAGTAGCCATGCCACCACCTCAACATTAACTGCCTTGATATTTGTTCCACAAGATTAAATTAGTCCATTGCCTTTAATCTCAGTTTCAGGCAAAGTGTTTGGACACAAGGGAAATGCAGGTAAATTTTTGGCCAGAGCATAACACATATGATCAGGAGTCCAACAGCCAGTACAATCCTTCCCAGCAGAAATCTCCTGAGCCTGGTCTTTATCAGCTGCCTTTCTGTCAGCATTCTGGTCTTCTGAACTCTGACCAGAACCTTCCATCAAGTACAGCTTAAAGCATTCTAGGGCTACTTCTTCAGCCAGCGTCTCCAAACCTTTCCAAACTCTTCTCACAAACCAGTCCCAAAAGCTCCTGAACCACATGACCAGGGAGGCTCACAGCAGTGACCCCACTCTCAGTACCAAAATCTGTCTTGGTTACTTTTCTGATTACAGGGACAAAATACCCAGCATCCAAAGTTAAAGGAGAAAATGTTTATTTCACCTCACAGTTCATGGAGGTTTTAGTCCATAGGTGGCTGGTTCTAAGGTAGGGTGGCCTAGCAGAGAGGCATCACAGAGGAGAAACAGGTCATGAGATGGCAGGCAGAAGGCAGCACAGCAGCAGAAGCAGCAGTAGCAGGCTTGCCTTCTTTCTGTCCTTTTGTATTCCATCCAGGCTACGTGCCCATTGATTGGTGCCACCCACACCCAGAGTGGGGCTTCCCTTCTCCACACCCTTAACCCCATTATCATACCCATAATCCATATACACACCTACACACTAATCCAGCCACCTTCAAACCCCCCCCCCCCCGCCCCCAGTACATGATGTTGGGAGGGGATATCTAGATAGCAGCCGTAATACCGGCCTTACTGTGTTTGTATATATGTAAGTACTTACTCTCTGGTTACCGTATTTGCATTCTGCCCATTTCCCTGGTCGCCTGCCCATTCATGGGCAGTCTTCTCCACTACTCATGAAATCATCTGCCTGCTCTTTCTGAATGTGTAGTAAGACTGCTTTGTCAGGAGCCTGTTATCCTGCGCTATAGCTGGTCGCAGTGCAGGGCTGTGGTTTGTGTGTATCCTTCCCACTGTACTGAGGTTCCTGCTGGCAGGCCCCTGATCTCTGCGTCCTGACACCTTTCCCAATACTCGAACACGAGCAGGAGGGAAAGGGACCCTGAGTGAACTGTGACTGGTGCGCCTGTACCTGTGCTGAAGTGCGCGAGGGTGGAGGCCACACCCACCTGTGTGGAAAGGAGGGTCAGGGGTGAAGGTAGCTAATAGAGATCCTGCTCCTGCTTTGTTTAGTATTAGAGTTACAGGGGTAAGAATGGGTCAGGAAAGTGGTCATGTTTTTTCCTTAATTGTAGTGGCTTCTTTATAAATTATGTGTGGAGGATTATTTCTGTGCTTTTATATTAAAAATGTTAGCCAGCTTTGTTTGCATTTCTTTTACTTACTGTCTACTATATTGAAGTAAGTAAATTGTTTAAACCAAGGCATATTCTTCTATGGAAATGTAAGAATAATGATGTTATTAGATACCTCTGTTCCTAATGATGGAGTAGTGTGCATGAGTTATATTTACCATCTGCTAAAGCTCACCTTGACATAAGCTGCCAGTCCTGATCCTCACATTTGAGGCTTTTCATTCTGATTCCACTTTCTGCCTTCATTTTTTCTTTTCTTCCCTTATGTTCTTTTATTCCTAACAATTTCCGTCTTGTTTATGTTATAAAATCAATGTGAATCTCAAAATCATATCTACATGCACCTGTTTTCTTTTTATTGGTTGCATTTAAATGCAATTTATTAAGCACTGTGAGTGCTCGTCACATAACACCAGGGGCTGTTCTTAACCATCCTGGGTGTGCTCTTAGCCCTGCTGGTTGTTAGCACCCACCCTTCAGAACAGGCTTACATACCTGCTCCTCAGACAGGGTAACCTGCAGCTGGGCAAGCACTTGTGACATGCGTGTTTCCCTTTTGAGCTCATTTCCATCTTGTTCAGGTGTGCACTGAAAGAGCAGCATCTTTGTGAGAAGATAGCAAGATATGCTGTCCTTTCCAGCCTTGTCTCGAGGCACCATTTTACATATAAGATTAAACTACTCTTACAAATGTCCAGCTCATGTTTACCAGTTGAACTTCTGCATGTCACATTGTGTTTTATTGTGGGATTACATTAAAGTTCAGAGTAGGGTAAAAGGAACCACTGGAAATCGCATATCCTTTGGATGTCACTAGTTACTGAAGCGAAGCATTAGCACTCAGTAGACGTCACCATTCTTTTTTTTTTTTTTGGTGGTGGTCTCAACTGTGTAGTTCGTGCTGGCTTTGAGTTTACTATGTAGCCCAGGCTGGCCTTGAACTTGTGGAGATCCTCCTGCCTCAGTCTCCTGAGTGCTGGGATTATAGGTGTGCACCACCACGCCCAGCACTGTTACCATTCTGTTAAACACAAATATGGCCTCGCACTCATCATTTCGCTAGTGTTATTTATTAACACCAATTTGTATTGCTCTGATGGTGGAACTTCTGGTTATTAAGCTCCGTATTTTCCTTTGGCCCATGAACTCTTCATATGCCACACATAGTGGCAAGGGTTAGCATCAAGATCTGCCCTCAGGCTGGAGAAAGTCAAACAGTAAGTGAGAATGTTGTATAAGTTTCTGTGGTTTGCATTCAGATTTTGATTTATTTTGTTTTGTTTTTTTGGTACTGGGAATCGAACTTGGGACCTTGCACTTGCTAGGCAAGTACTTGTGCTATTGAGCTACATCCCCAGCCCTGCATTCAGATTTTGAAACATAGTAGAAGTATTTATTGCTAAAAACAGGAATAAAATGCATTTCTGTGAATAGCTAATCCAACCCCCATTTCTGTGCAGAGCCTGTTTCATAAGTTGGTGGCGCTCACGGAGGAGGCCAGGAAAGCGTACAAAGACATGGTCGCGGCCGTGGAGCAGGAGCAGGCCGAGGAGGCCCTGAAGAACGCGAAGAAGGTGCCGCACCACATGGGCCACTCCCGGAACCCCTCTGCAGCCAGCGCCATCTCCTTCTGCAGTGTGATTTCTGAGCCCATCTCTGAGGTCAACGAGAAGGAGTATGGTAGGTGTGGCACCCCTTTTTGTGGTCCTGGCCGTTAGCTCCAGGAGCTCACGCTGGCCAGGTCAGCAAGCACTTTACCCTGAGCTCTAACCTCAGCCCTTTCTGTTTTTTATTTCAAGACAGGGTCTCTCTAAGTTTCCCAGGCTGGCCTCAAACTTGAGACCTTCCTGCCTAAGCCTACCAAGGAGCTGGGATTATGAGTGTATGCCACTTTGTTTGGCTTGTTATGTATCATTTTAAATGGCTCAAACTTTAAAATAATGTAAGTGATTAGAATCTCTTTGTGAATAACTTTCCACTCTACCTGTTGTTTTTGGTTTTGGATTTTTTTTTTTGAGACAGGGTCTCATTATGTAGCACAGGCTGGCTTTGAACTTACAGTGATCCTCCTGCCTCGGTCTTCATGCCCAGCTTTTTGCTTATTTTTTGATTATTCAAAATTTGCTCAAAATTTTGGCTTAAAAAATTCCATTAAAGATTACAATATCTGGGACTGAAGCTTTCTGTGAGATCCTGGAGTTTAATCATAGTTCCAGAATCTTAAGATAGAAAGACCCAAGGGGTTCTACAACCCAAAGTGAACCATACTTGTGACGTATCACTAAGTAGATACCAGAAGGTTTTATTATGGCAAATTACATGGAGTTGTCAACATTTTATATTCGCTAAGTAAATCATAGGCCTGAACACTGCTCAGTCTGATCTTGTGAAAGCCTGGATGTGTGATGTTTGCTTTAGGGTGACTCTAGTGGAAAAGGCCAAAACAAAGCGTGGGCATTCAGCACTAGCATCACCCATGGCTGGGCCTCCCTCCTGTCTCCTCTCCCCCCTCCCCTCCCTCTCCCTCCCCCTCTCCACTCCCCTCCCCTCTCCCGCCTTCTCTCCCTCCCTTTACCCCCTGCATCCTCCCTCCTCCTTTTTGGCTCCTACCTCTCTCTCACCCTTTCCTGTTTTAATCTCCCTGGCATTGTTCAGTGCTCCCCTTTCCCGCGCAGTCCTGGTTTCGTGTCTGTGAGGCCCTGTGAGTGCTGCTTTCTGCCCCCTGCAGACCAGAGGCGAGGCCTGTGGAGGCCTCGCCCCTGGGCAGCTGTCCCTTGCTGCAGGCACGCGGCTGCACTGCTTCTCCTTGAGCCCTGACAAGGGGAAGCAGGAGGGACAGAGGAAGTGTGTACTTTGTCCATGAGAGTGGCCTTGCTGTGTGGTGAAATGCCAGATGACAAGCCACCTGCGAGGTCAGTGTGTGGAGCTATGGGCTGAGGCAGGAGGGTCTCAAGTTCAAACCCAGCCTGGACAACTTAGTAACTGAGGGCAGCTTTCTCAGAACAAGAGAGCCCCACTGGAAAGAAAGGGAAGAAGAAGGCAAAGCTGGGGTGTGAGCGAATAGCACTGATAAGCAACCTTCAGGTGGGCACCTGCAGAGCAGAAGAACGTGGGGAGCAGCTCCTAGAGATCAGCTCGGAGGTTGAGGGTTTGTACACTCTGCCAGGGCCTGCCATGGAGTCAGTCATCTCCGAACCTCAGACTTCCTTTAGGAAAAACGGTTGGAAAGAAATATAAATGCATGTCCAAAACCCTAAGACCTTAAAGGTTTCTTTGCATAATTAAAAACAAGAGAATTTTCGTTTACCCTCTTTCCCAGCCCTTACTTGGGGGTGAATGTGGGAACAGAGACGAGCTGGGGGCCGGGGGCCTGTGTGGACACGGCCCCACAGCAGTGGGGGCTCTGAGCACAGCCAGAGGGCACCCAGAGGGGACAGATGTCTTGGGCAGGGTCATCACAAGCAGAGTGCGGCTCACGGAGAGGACAGTGGGTGCTGAGGGGCAGTGAGCATGAGTGTCGTGCAGGGGGCCCCCAGCCGGGCCAGGGCAGTGGACAGAGAGGTGGAGAAGGATGGGCTACAGCGGGCTGGTTGTGCCCAGCGGAGGAGCATGGACCCTGCCATGGTGAGGGATACGGTGGACAGTGATGGATTTGGCTCCCACCATCGCCAAAGAGCTGGCACGGTGCAGCGACAGTAGGAAGTCACCAGGCAGCAGTGAGGGGTGTAGAACTGGGAGCCGGAAGTGACTCCATGCGGTGCTGGGCTCAGGGCTGTGCAGGTGAGCAGTGGGGGCTGAGAGTGAGGAGCAGCAGAAGCTTCTGATCAGTGCGCAGGGGTGGTGGGCAGGAGGGTGGAATTTTTTCTCTCCAGGCTGTACCCTGCCTGGACCCGCTGCCCAGCTGCCGTGGCCGATGTGTGGCCATGGGTGATACTCGGGTTGGGTCCATCAGTATGAGGCTTCTTCCTTCAACACAGCCTGCTGAGAGGACGATGCCTGTAAATGCGAGTAACAGCAGTAACGAGGCCGAACGCTTTTACTTAAAAACCAAAAAGAGCAGAGCTCTGTTTCATCTCAATTCCCAGTACCTTTTTTGCTCTGCAGAGATTTTGCACCCTGAAAGGTAATTTTAGATTGTCCACCAATTGGGTGCAGTCTTCTTGGTCCTTCTGAATCACAGTGTGAGCTAAGCTACCTGATTTCACAATCAGCGTTCACAAGTGCTGGAAACGTGTGCGCCTGTGGCTTTGGGTAGCACAGGTCTCCACACAGCGGTGAGATGAATGTGGTGCAGACACGGGCAGGCGCTGCAGGTCCTGCTGGGCCTCTTGGCTGTGCCTGCTGAGCCGTGGGACCTTGAGCTCCACGTACCCCAGGTGCCAGCAGGCCCCAGACGACTCACTGGTGGTCATGGATGTTTGGATTTTGTATGGGAACACATGGATGTTTGGTGTAAGAACTAATGTCTGATGCATTCATGTTTGTCTCAGTTCTTAGTTTTGAATGCACATTTTGGAGGATTGCTTTCCCTTCATAACACTTAAACTAGTACAAGAATAATCTAAAATTTTAATTTTCCCAGCCAGTTGCTAAGCCAACAAATTTCTGGGTCTTGTTTGTCCACCTTGCCTTTGGGTCTTTCCGCTCCACGGTTGTGAAACTGCTTCAGCATTAGCGTCACCCATGGCCCGGCCTG
>PVLD010026443.1:0-22179 GCA_004027595.1 Dinomys branickii | reverse complement strand
GACAAGGTGATATGGTCTCAACAGTAGTTGTTGCTTTATCCATTGATATCTTCGAATTGTAGATGTATGGACCCATATACAGACATGCAAATTTAGTCAGACAGTTGATCCTCTCAACAACAGAAAAAAAAAAAAAAAAAAAAAAAAAAAAAAAAAAAAAAAAAAAAAAAAAAAAAAAGAAAACACAAGAACCAAAAATTTTAACATCACTAAGGTGTATAAAGCATTTTATTTTGGTGAAGGTATAGTTTTCTGGCAGTCAGCATTACATTACAGAAAGGGCTGTAAACCACAGAGATTGCCAAAGTAATAGCAGTGTTGCTATAGATATTTGAGAAAGTCATGTTTTCTGAGAGACTGAATATATTGGCAACTGCTCTGCAGCCTGCCCATCTTCCCTGTTCTTCCAAACTTTGAAGTAATTGCAAATGTCAGTGGCCTGGCATCCACTGGGTTTGAGGCCATATTACATCAGTCTTAGGAGTAAGAAGGCTTCAGTCACCTTATAAAACATTTTTAAAGTAGAAATAGTACAGACAGATTCGGAAAACAAATCAAAGGCAAGTATTTCTCAGTTCAGACAGAATTTTCTGAAAATATTTTCTTACCTGCGTGCTGAGGACTTAACATGATTTATTGTAGCCCTAACATTTTTTTTTCTCCACATGGCACAATGCTCCATAATTCCCAGAGAAAATAACACATTAAGGAGAAATGGGAGTAAAAAGTAATTTATACTACATCTGCTCTTGATATATTAGGTGAAATTTGGAAAGTTTAGTAAGACACCAGGGCACCTTAACGAATGTTTAAGAGAATAATATCAGGAGTTTAGGAAAGTTACTGAATATCTCAAAATCTTTGTTTGCTTTCCTGTATGATAGAAATACCTGTACCAGTATTACCCATTTCACAAGGTTAGTGCAAGTAGTGTTAGTGTAAGAATCTGAAAGAATAAATAAAAATTAGGGGACATGATAGACATTGTGAAATGAAAGGAAACTGCTCAAAAGTAAAGAGCAACTGGGATGAGGGAAAAGAGAAAAGAAAGAAGGGGGAAATTATGTATATATGTATATGTAGGATAGCTGACATAGTCGTACTGCTGACTTCTATCACTTTATTGAAAGAAAGAGTTGATGCTTAATTATTTGATCAATCTTACATGTCTCTATTTGTTTTCCTGAGTAGCCACTTTGAAGTTATCAGTAAGTAATACAGCAACCATTGTTAATTCCCTATCACCTCTGTAATTCAGTATTGCTTGTACTTTTCTTGTGCTACTTTGTAAATGGCTATCTGTTTGTTAACATGTTTTCATTCCTTTACTTTTAAAAATTAAAAAAATGAATTTTGAAGTAGAGTCTCCCTAAATTGCAGAGTTGCCCAGCTTGGACTCCAACCTGTGATCCTCCTGCTTCAGTCTCCCAGAGTGCATGTACCATTATGCCAAACTCGATAATTAAATTAATTAATTAATTATGCTGTGCTTGGTGGTGCATGTCTATTATCCCAGCACCTGGGAGGCTGACACAGGAAGACTTCTGTGAGTTTGAGTCCAGCTGGGCTTCCAAGTGAGTTCAAGGCCTGCTTGAACTGTATAGTGAAACCTTGTCTCAAAGACAAAAGAAAGCTAATTAATTTTAATATGGCTATAAAAAAATCCAGTGTCTGGAATAATGTGTCAGGTAAATGAATAATATGTGAGGAGCACATATTGATACAAAAGAAAATGACCCAGGAAGAGCTGGTGTCACCACTCTGTCAAGGTAAGACCTAACACAAAGTAAGAGTACAGGAAAATTGTACTTGTGCCCCCAGGTCATTGTTCCTCAATCACCTTACATACAAGTATGTCCATATTTTCTCTGACGCATAATTTTAGATTAATAAATCTTATTGCAAAATGAATATAAATAATTTTGCATTTCTTTCTCAGATCATTTATCATTATTGTTATAGCATATTTGAACCACACATTGCACAACCTTAAATTTAAGTTTGCTTTTCTTCTTCATTGGTATCAGATAAATTGAAATGCTAGACTCAGTTTCTTTATTATGTTTATTAAGAATTATCACACTGTAGTGCATAAATCTGGACAACTAAAATATTAATTAAAATGAAATCTAAAAAAGAAGTCAAGCATTTTGGCGGACCTCTTCTCCTCCCATGGGGCCTGCGCCAGGACTGTGTGGCGCCAGACCTTCCACCAATGAGAGAGGCCAACCTGTGGTGCCACCTGAGCAGCACAGCATTTCGGCAGAACTCTTCTCCTCTGGTAAGGCCTGTGCCTGAGCTCTGCTTCACGCCGTAGAGTAAGGAAGGAGCTCAGATTGGGAGGGCCCATCCGTGTTGGTGGTTGAGACCTGTAGAGTGGAAACAGCCTCAGGCTCTGGGGTCCTCTGGATTGGGAAGTGAGGACTGCTCTCCTCTGACCAGCTACCCAAGGGTGCCAAAGCAGCGGCCCCTGCCTAGCCAACATTGGCTTCAAGGCTGAGGCCCACACGCTTCCCATCCGCGGACTGGACACCCTGGTACTGAAGGCCAGCACCCCCCGACCATTGCAGGTGTGGCCTGAGCCATGCACCCCAGCAACTGCCTGGGGTCCCTGGGCCCAGTGGTCCACAGTCTGTTACCACCTTGGGATTAGTTTGATATCCAGGTAAACTAGGGTCCCTAGAGTCCTTCGTGAGCTGCCTGGGTAGTCAGTAGCTCAGCACTTGTCATCTGACATTCAAAATGACAAGACATAGGAGCAAAATGCAGTCTCAGAACACAATACAACCAAAAACAAGTACAGGAGACAACAACATAGGAGAACTAGAAAGCCACATACCTAAAATTTCTGAAATGATCACATCTGAAGTAAAGAAAGAACTCCATCAGGCATAGATGAGATTAAATCTGAAATAATCTCTCAGGCAAAAAAGGAAATGAAAATAATAATGGAAGAAATGTTTCACACATACAGAGAAGAAACAGATAAAAGAATAGACAAAGGCAACAAATGGAAACGTTACATGAGCAATTTAGGAATGAATTAGAGGACATGAAACAGACTCAAACAGATTTCCAGGAACTGAAAACTTCCACTGAAAGCCTGCAAAACTGCTTGAATGAAGCCAAAGATAGAATTTCGTATCTTGAAGACCACATGACAGCTAACGATTGTGAAAGGAAGGATCTCTGAAAGTCATCAAGGAGCCAGGAAAAATCAATCTAACAGCTGCAAGATGAAACAAAGAGAAATAATGTCCAAGAAATAGAAATCAATGAAACAGCAGGAGGCAACACAAATGACATAAAAAGAATATTTTGCAGAAATAATAGCAGAAAATTTCCCAAGCATGGTAAAAGATACTGATGTGCAGGTAAATGAAGCATATAGAGCTCCAATGAACCACAACCCAAATAAAACCACACCCAGACATATAATAGTCAAGATCCCAGATATCCAGCAAAAGACCACAATATTAAAAGCTGCTAGAGAAAAGAAACAGATCATCTATAAAGGAAAGCCCATCAGAATCATAGCAGACTTCTCAGCATAAATCATGAAATCAAGAAGAGCTTAGGTCAAGGTATTACAGATTCTGAGACAAACAGCTTCCAACCCAGACTGATGTATCCTGCAAAACTATTGTTATGGTTTGTGTCTGCATGTCCCCCCAAATCCTCATGCGGTTATGGGGCAGCTTTTAGAGTTTATGACTGATCCATGATCCAATGCTGGGATTATCAGTGTGAGAGCTATACCTGCCTTAGGGCGGACAGTTTGTATATACAAGGGAGAGAAAGAGGCTGCTTGCTGCCATTCCTCCCTTCTTGCACTTGTTGCTTTGCTGTGTACCACCGCCACCATGAAATGATGCCCTCTGCCATGTGCCACTGTGCCTCAGAACAAGCCAAGTATGGACTGAAACCTCCACAAATTGTAATCTAAATAAATCTTTCCTTCCTTCATTTTGGGTGTTGGGTATTTTGTTTCAGCAACAAGAAAATATAACCAAGACAACTATCCTTCAAATTCAATGGAGAGATAAAGTATTTCCATGACAAAGAACAACTGAAGAACTTCATGAGTACCAAACCAACATTACAAAAAGTACTGAAAGATATTCTAGACAGAGAAAAAAGTGACCACAATCCCAAGAACAA
This sequence comes from Dinomys branickii, assembly GCA_004027595.1. NCBI lineage: Eukaryota > Metazoa > Chordata > Mammalia > Rodentia > Dinomyidae > Dinomys > Dinomys branickii. The sequence goes on along the minus strand of PVLD010026443.1, from coordinate 18,018 downwards.
TACAAAAGAACCCTAAAGCAGAACAAGGAATTAAACAGCAAAAGTTGGAAAGCAACAGCAAGTAAATAGCATGACAAGAATAAGCCAATGTATAAGTTATAACCATTAATGTAAATGGCCTCAATTCACCAGTCAAGAGAAACAGATTGGCAGAGTGGATTAAGAGATAGAATCCCACAATATGCTGTATAGAGGAAACACACTTTACTCAAAAGGAAATCCACAAACTGAAAGTCAAAGGATGGAAAATAATTCTCCATGCAGAAGGTTCCCAGAAAAAAAGCGTATTATCATGCATATTATCTGACCACAGTGCAATGAAATTGGAAATTAATGACAAAGGGAATTCCAAGAACACCATAAACACTTGGAAATTAGACAGGAGCCTCCTGAATAAACAATGGGTCACACAAGAAATTAAAGAAGAAATTAAAAAATACCTACAAATGAATGAAAATGCAAATATAACTTAAAGAAATCTGTGGGATGTACTGAAAGCAATCCTCAGAGGGAAATTTATATCTATGAACTCACACATAAAGAAAATATAAAGAGAGCAAATAAATAGCTTAATGCTACACCTCAAACGTTTAGAAAAAGAAGAACAAGTCAAGCACAAAGCACAAGGAAGGGAGGAGATTATAAAGCTTAGAGCAGAAATTAATGCAACTGAGATGAAGAAAACTCTTCAAAAAATGAGTGAATCAAAGAATTGGTTCTTTGAAAGAATAAATAAAATTGATAAACTCCTAGCCAACCTTATCAGAAAAGGAAAGAACTCAAATTCATGCAATAAGGAATGGAAAGGATGAAATCCTACAGATCCTACAGAAATTCAAAATATCATTAATACCTACTTTGAGAATCTTTACTCCCATAGGATAGAAAACTCAGGAGAAATGGACCGATTCAAGAAATGTATGAATTATCAAAGTTGAACCAGGAAGATATAAAAATCCTGAACAACCCAATATCAAGTAATGAGATTGAAAATGTCATTAAAAACTTACTGACAAAGAAAAGCCCAGGCCCTGATGGATTCACAGCAGAATTTTATAAAACATTCAGTGAAAATTTAATGCCAGCTCTCATCAAACTCTTTAATGAAATTAAAAAGGAAGCAATTCTCCCTAACTCATTTCTGGAGGCAAGTATTATACTGATACCAAAACCAGAGAAGGACCCAACCAAGAAAGAGAGCTATAGACCAATCTCTCTAATGAACATAGATGCAAAGATACTCAATAAAATACTAGCAAATAGAATGCAGTGAATCATAAGGAAAATTATACACCATGACCAGGTTGCATTTATTCCAGGAATGGAGGGATATTTCAATATTTGCAAGTCAATTAATGTAATACACCATATCAATAGAGCCAAAGACAAAAACCACATGATCATCTCAAGAGATGCAGAAAAAGCTTTCGATAAAGTCTGACATGCTTTCATGTTAAAACTCTTGAAAAAATAGAAATATATGGCCTCTACCTCAATCTGATCAAAGCCATCTATGAGAAACCAACAGCCAACATCATACTAAACGGACAAAAACTGACAGCTTTCACATTAAAGTCAGGAACAAGACAAGGATGTCCACTGTCACCACTACTATTCAACATAGTTCTGGAAGAACTAGCCAGAGCAATTACACAAGAATGAGAAATAAAAGTAATATGCATAGGAAAGGAAGAAGTAAAACTATCGCTATTTGTGGATGACATGATACTTTACATGGAGGACCCCAAAAACTCCACAAGACTCCTTCAATTAATTGACAAATTCGGCAGAGTAGCTGGATACAAAGTCAACACCCAAAAATCAATAGCATTCCTATACACAAACAACAAACAGAATCAATCTCAAAAAAGAGGTAGAAGATCTATTCACTGAAAACTACAGTACTCTGAAAAAAAAGGTCGATGAGGATTTCAATAAATGCAAAAACATTCCCTGCTCATGGTTAGGAAGAAACAACATTGTCAAAATGGCCATACTGCCAAAATTGTTGTACAGATTCAATGCAATTCCCATTAAACTACCATCAGCATACCTCACAGACCTAGAGAAAACATTCTTCAAATTCATCTGGAACGAGAAGAGACCCAGAATAGCAAAAACAATTCTGGGCAACAAGGACAAGTCAGGTGGAATCACAATCCCTGGCATGAAATTATACTACAAAACTACTGTAATAAAATCAACCTGGTACTGGCTAAAAGTCAGACCTGAGGATCAATGGAACAGACTGGAAGATGCAGCCACAGCCACAAATACACGCAGCCACCTAATATTCGACAAAGGGGCCAAACAAGTTCACTGGAAAAAAAGAAGGCCTCTTTAATAAATGGTGCTGGAAAAATTGGCTCGCCTTTTGCCGAAGACTGAAAACAGATCCATGTCTATCACCATTCACCAAATTCAAGTCAGAATGGATCACAGATCTCAATATTAAATCAGAAACTCTAAATCTATTGGAAGAGAAAGTAGGTAAAAATCTTGAAGACATACGAGTAGGGCAGAGAGTTCATGAACAAAAATCAAGGGAAACACTTGAAAGAATGAATAACTGGGACCTCATCTTACTGAAAAGTTTTTGCACATCTAAAGAATCACCAGCAGAGTAAAAATAAAACCCACAAATTGGGAAAAAATGCGAGCTGCCTGTCTCTCAGGCAAAGGTCTTCTAAATGGAACATACAAAGAATTTAAAGCATGAACCTGTCCAAATTCAAAGACCCAATCCACAAATGGACATCTGAGATGAATACACACTTCTCAGATAAAGAAATACAAATGGCAAATAAATATATGAGAACATGTTCTACATCTTTAGTCATTCAAGAAATGCAAATTAAAACAACATTGAGATTTCATCTCACCCCAGTAAGATTGGCCAGCATTAAGAAATCATCCAATAACAAATGCTGGTGAGGCTGTGCAGAAATAGGAACTCTTCTGTGCTGCTAGTGGGAATGCAGACTGGTGAAACCACTGTGGAGATAGGTTTGGAGAGTCCTCAACAAACTAGGTCTAGAGGTCCCATTCAACCCAGCTATTCCCCTTCTGGGTATTTTCCCAGAAGATTTGAAAACATATCACCGTAGTATATGTGCACCTCTGTTTATAGCAGCAGAATTTAAAATAAATAAATGGTGGAAGCAACCCAAATGTCCATCCACAGAGGACTGGAAAAAAAAACTGTGGCATTTTAACATAATGGAATATTTCTCAGCTATAAAGAAACACAGACTTGAGGCTTTTATAGACAAATGGTCACACTTAGAGACCATACTCATAAGTGAAATAAATCAGATGTGCATGTGCAAACAGCGTGTTGTATCATTAGTGTAAGAACTTGAAGGTGGGAATATAAATTAGGAGGTAGGAAAGGAAACTGCTCAAAAGTAAAGAGGAACTGGCATGAGGGGAATGAGAAAAAGAAGAAAGGGATGACTATGTATGTACGTATGTATATGCAGGATGGCTATCACGATGGCACTATTGTCTCATGACGCGTTATTGTAAGGAGCAGTCAATGATTAGTTGTTTGGTCAATCTTGTGTGTCTATATGCGTTACCCTGAACACACACTTTGAAGTTATCAATATGCAATACAACAACCACTGTTAATTCCCTGTCACCTTATCTGTAATTCAGTTTTGGTAATGTTCTTGTGCTACTTTGTGTCTTTTTGCTAATGTTTTCGTTCTTTTACTTTTAAAATAAAATTTTAAAAAAGATAAAACTAAAAAAAAAGGAAGTCAGATTGAATTTATGTTGAAAGAATTTATTTGATGCTAATAGGAAGTTGAACCATCTGAGAAGTCCATTAACTCTTTCAGGATGCTGTGGAATCAGTCGGGAATTATCCAATTGCTACTGGCACAGGTGTCTGACACAGGTACCAAATTATGCATGGTAGCAGGAATTTCCTGAAAGACCTGAGATTTTGTAGTGCTTAGAAGCTCTAATGTGCGTTTAGTGCCTAAGTTATTAACAGAGGATGATTCAGGCACAGGGACAACCTAACTCAATTGAAAATTGTAAAATAATTATAAATAATAGTGCATCTAACAAAAGTTCTATGATATTAGTGTCAGACAGAGAGACATCTTGCCATACAGTGGGACAATAACCAGAAATAAATCAAAATCCTTCTGCTTATATGTTTACATCTACCTCATAGTTTTACAAAATTTAGAGTTTAAAATGCCAGTCTCTACCTACATCATTGACTTTCTAAGCCTTACCAGCTACTCCTTTGCTAAATATGTTATTCAGTTTTAAGAATGGAGAAAACTAAAACTAAATGTGTTTCCAAAGCTATCAAATTTAAGATACCGAACCATTTTATTTTACTTTAGGACTGAACTTATTATTAGAACACTTCAAATGAAAATTTTAAATGTGTGTTTATTTCCACATAACTTTTTGAGACTACTTGTGCTCTCCTTTTTAGAAATACAGTGTTTGTTAAATAATTAGAAGCACAGTATACCAATCACCCATTACCAATTGCATTTTCAGCTTCAACATTTCCATGAGTCCATCGTACTTTACTTAACCGAGATTTATTATTTACTATTTATTAGAAAAATATCTGTTTTAGTCTCATAAACAGTATATAATTAACATCCCTTTTGTAGAAATTGAGGAATAACTTAAATACGCTAAAACCAACATACATTAATTATACAGTTTGATGATGAGTTTTGTAAGTGTATTTATGGAACCAACTCCACAAACATGACAGATGTATTAAATCCATCAGTGCACTGCAATTTCCTTTTCTTGAGGTCTATCTTAGGCAAACACTGATCAGCTTCCTGGAACTAAAGTTTTGCCTTTTGTAGAATTTTATACAGATTGGATCATATACTACACCATCTTTCATGTTTCACTCTCTAACACATTTTTGTGATTTATCCACATTATTGTATCAGTATTTCACCCCTTTTTATTACTGAGTAGTATTCAGCAGTATGAATATAACAAAATTTGTTGGTCCCATCATCATTAAATAATGCTAGTTTATCATTTTTAATAAGTCTGTAATGTCTAACTTTATGTCAATTTGACTGAGTTATGAGGTACCCAGATACTCCACAAACATTATCCTCCTGAGTGGATCTGTGAGGGCATTTCTAGATGAGATTAACATTTGAATTGATAGACTGAATACAGCAGATTGCCATCAGTGATGTGGGCGTCTCTCATCCAATTAGTTGAAGCCCTGCACAGAACAAAAGACTAAGCCTCCTGATAATTAAAGGGAACTCTGTGCCTGCCTAGATGTTTGAACTGTAAAGCTGGTCTTTTCTGCCTTTCAGGCTGGGACTGAAAGATCCCCTATTCTTGGAACTTGAGCCTGTTCTCATTTCCACTGGAATGTATACTTTGAGCTCACCGTTTGCAGGCCTTCAGACATAATGTGAAATTTAACCCCTGACTCTTCTGCATCTCCACCTTGCCAATTATAGGTTTCGGTACTTTCCAGTTTCTATAATCATATAAGATAATCCCCAGTTATACCTATGTGTGTGTATATTTATACAGACACAGAAAGCACATGTAAACACACACAGAATCTATTGTTTCTTTTTCTGGAGAATTTTGGCTAATACAAAATATTTCTGTGGACTTTTTTCTTTAATTTTTCTCAGGAACATACCCAGGAATGGGACTATTGGATAATGACAATGTATGTTTACAGGTGATATTTAACTGAAAAAGTTTTCATGAAAGGCAGTTGCTTCACAACCTTTTTAGCATTTAGTGTTTTTGGTATTTCGGTAAGAGTGTCCTTGTAATTTAAATTTGAATTTCCCTGATACCTAGTAGATATTAGCCATACTGAGTTACTCTTATTTTTTTTTACATTTTAACTGTCATTGTTTATTACTGTTTTGTGCTACTTTCTCACAGTTTCCACAGCATCTTAAAGAGACAACGTGTCTATGTACAGTGAAACAACAAAATGGCTTCCAACATCAGAAATAAGAGCCACATTGTAATTCTACAATGTTGCAGTGATTCTGTGGTAGATATAGCTATTTTTCTGCACCTTGTAAAACTTACATGTAAATTTCAGCATTATGAGTGTGACAATTAAAAAAATTTTTTAAAGTATGAAATACAGCATCCTGAAAATGTTTGCTTTCTACTATAAAAGGCAGCAAGAAAATGATCTCATTTTTAGAAAATCTGTACAAACCAAAAGGGTTTATAGGAAGATCATTCTACCTTGAGGATAAGAACCTTCTAGAAATATAGCATAACCACGAACAGTTTATCGATCTAGTATCTATGTGTTTTACAGCCCTAGTACCCAAGCAACCAATTGAAACATGAGTCCTATCTCCAAATGATTATCTACAGACTATATATAGACAAATACTGTCTAAAAAAGACTAAAGAAATTATATAAATGTATGAGCTTCCTGACAACCACTAGAAAACAGATTGCTTTGTAAGTTTTACACTTAGAAGTAACTGCAAAACACTACATATACTTAACATAAATACAAATGGATATAACTAACTTATTTTTTTAAATTTAGGATTGAGACTCAAACCATCTTCACAAAGATAGAAATGAATTGATAGAAATGAATTGATGGACAACGTAAAATAAACAATAAAATTTAAAAGAAAGAGGCTGTTTTCTAAAAGCAATAAAAATGGAGAGGATATAGCTCAGTGGTAGGGTGGTTGCAGAGCATATGTAAGTCCCTGGGTTCAAACCCAAGCACAGAGAAAACAAACAAACAAACAAAATTACCTTTTTTTATTAAGTGTATTGCTACATTTTAAATATGTACCATGATCGGCTTTATTATAGATACTTTGTACCTGTATATGACTTATCTCAATTGTTTCCCCTAATCCCTTCCCCTCCCTTCAAACACTGTTCCATTCCTTATTTATAAAAGCTTTGTTTCTGTTTTTGCTTTCTTTTATCAGTTTTTTTCCCTTCCTCCTTTTCTCTCCCTCCTCACATTAGTTCCCCTACCAATTTGAACAGTTTCTTCCTCTGTTACAAAATCTACTATACATTTTGGTCCTTATTTACACTTTTGATTACTCATGCCAGAGAAAGCAATATTTACACATGTGTCTGATTTATTTCACTTAAGAGTATGGTCTCAAGGTGCATGAATTTACCTATAAATGTCTCAAGCTTATCCTTCTTTATGGCTGAGTAGTATTCTATTTTATAAAAAAACTAAGCTTTTTTATTGATCATGTATTGATGGACATTTGGCTGTTTCCAAGATTTAGCTATTATAAACTGTGCTTTTATAATACAGTGTACATACATCATTGTAGTGTGATGTTTCTAATTCTTTTAGGAAAATACCAAGAAGGGGAATAACTGGGTTAAATGGAACCCCCAGTTTTAGTTTTTTGAAGAATCTCCACACTGATTTCCAAAGTAGTTGCATAAGTCTATACTCCCACCAACAGTGGAGAAGGGTTCCTTTTCCTCACAGCCTGGCCAGCATCTGTTATTGGTTGATGTCTTGCTAATAGCCATTTTTTGTGAAGTGAGATACACTCTCAGTGCTGTTTAAATTTGCATTGCTCAAATTACTAGTGATGTTGAACATTTTTCCATATATTTATTTGCCGTCTCTTCATCACCTGAGAAGTGTCTATTCATTTCAGATGCCCATTTTTGGATTCAGCCTTTAAAATTAGAGGATCTGATTTTTCTGACATTTTTACATATTCGAGGTCTTAGTCCTTTGTCTGAGAAGCAGCTGGCAAACTTTTTTTCCTCTCTGTAGGCTGTCTTTCCGCTTGAAGGTTTCTCTTGCTGTGCAAAAGCTTTTTAATATGAGAGTCCAGTTGTCAATTCTATGTAATATTTCCCTTACAGTCTGGATTTTGTTCATAAAAGCTTTGCCTACACCTATGTTTTTAAGAGTTCCACTTATTCTATGTTTCAGCGAATTCAGTGCTTCTGTTTTGATATTTAGATCTTTCAGCTATTTGGAGTTTAGGTGACTGTATGATAAGAGACAGGTGTCTAGTTTTAATCTTTGGTTTATGGTGAGCCAGTTGTTCCAGCATCATTTATTAATAAGGCTATCTTTCCTCCAGTGAGGGTGTTTGCCCCATTGTCAAAGCCAGGGTGGCTGGGCGTGTTTGGAGCTGTTTCCGCATCTTCTCGTCTGTTCCGTTATCCTTGGCCCTGCTTTTTTTCACCACCATACTGTTTTCATCACAGCAGTTCTGTAGCATGATTTAAGTCAGCGACTGGGGTGCCCCTTGCCTTGCCTTTGTTGCTCAGAATTGCTTTGGCTCGTCTATGTCTCTTCTGGTTGCACATGAATTTTAAGATTAACATCAGGTAAAATTACCTCTGAAACGAAAAGAAAATTCTAAATATATAAAGTAAAAAATAAAATGGGCCTGCTTGGGACACAGTGGTACAAACATATACTCCTAGTTCTTGACAGACTGAGGCAGGAAGATCACAAGTTTGATTCCCACCTGTGCAATTTAATGAGATCCTCTATCAAACTAAAAATAAAAAGTTGTGACTTTAGCTGAGCGAAATGCCCTGGGTTCAGTTATCTGTATCACAAATCAGCATATTGATCATTGTCATCATCAATCGCCAAAATCCCAAAGAGGATCTTAAAAATTTGTCACAAACTCTTTTATGCAGTCCTATACAAAAACATCTAAATGAACAAGATAACTTTCTGGAAAACTCTGCAAGAAATGCTACCAGAATAGATAGGTAAAACAGATTATTCCTAAATGAGGAGAGAAAATAAAATAATATTTTTCTTCCTGCAACTGACACCATGCTCAGACAGTTTCACATGAAAGCCTACTGAAAGAACAGATCATTCAGATGATAATTTTCCCATGCAAGCGTACATAAAAAGCAAGAATATATTAAAATTATTTTCATGAAGTGTGAATGATATTTTATCCATAACCTAAAAATATGCAGAAAAAGGGAAACTATAGAACATTCTCCTTTAGCTCTCACTGATGCATCTCATTGATGCCACCAAATGCAAATCCATGTGAATGATCTCCAAAAATGCTGAAAAGTTATTTTGAGTGGGTTCAAACTTCTGCTTACTTAAAACAAAGTAAAATACCATAAACTTGGTAAAAACAGACTAGCTACTTCGTTAACATTATACATAATACATATATACAGACACACCACAAATCTCAAAACAGTACTGGTGGTCCAAGTTAAAATAGAAAAAGGACAAAATACTAAAAACCCTGCTTTGTAAGATTGTACAAGATGCAGTTGCCAGTGTGATTAACCTGAGGGGAAAAGATTACAGATATACTAATTCAAAATTACGAGGCAAAATTATGTTAGCAGACAATAAAACACTATATCTGTTATCCAAGGAGAAAAATCTGAAAAGCTACTAGAAACAAGAAGTTATTGGGGTATAAAATTAGTACCAAGAAGTCAGTGAAGATCTATACAAACAAAATCCATTAAAATCAAATTAAAAATACTTTATTCATTTACAATAGCAACAGGAACACAAAATACATCTAGAAAAAAAAACCCCAGAATAAGCCTATATGTCTTCTGAAATTCTAAATAAAGTGAAACAAATGAAGAATTTACCATTTTTTAGCTATGAAGGTTCAACAACGTAAAAATGTTCATTTCCTCCGAAGTTAACTTATGAATCATAAAGTTTATAAATAACAAATTAATGTACTCTCAAATACTATGTGGTGGGTTATTGTACTTGTTTTTTAAAATTAAAATGATATGTAGTGGAAAGTTCACACTGGAAATATAGTAGGTGAAAATCGGTAGAAAAACATTGGAAAAGAAAATCAAAGGAGAGATACTAGTCCTATATGAAATTAAAACATATCACATGTTAATAATTAAAATCACATTGTAGTGTATTTGTATATAAAGAAAGCAATGAAATAGGATGAGATGTTTAGAAATAGAATAAAATATAGAATTTTACACATGATAAAACTTGCATATTGAAATATTTGGGTAAGTTAAATTTAAAAATAAGTCTTACCTGCATCACTGGAAGACAATTACATGGAAAAATTATAATTTTTAAATATATTTGTCACAATATACACCAAGATAAATTGCATTGGTTTCAATATTTAAACTTTAAAGCAGAAATCTCACAAGTATTAGGTGTAAATATGGGTGAATTTTCAAATTTTCTAGTTAGGTAGTACTTTCTAACAGAAAGCAAAAACCTAGAAAGTTAAAATTAAAAAATTTTACCTCATCAATGGATGAATTTTTGAAGCTCCTACTTAAGTATATGATTTCTAACAAAAAACCACAATCCAAAACGCTTAAAATGAAAGGCATGATAAATATTTATAAATTGTTTTAGTATTTTTCTAAATTATTTTAAAAGCAAGTAATAAGCAAAGTAAAAAAAGCAATTAATTTTTTTAGAGTTCAAAGCACAAGGCACTAACCACCTAATGTGTAAAAAGACAAGTGCCACATAATCTCATTGTTATGTAGAACTTGAAAATGTTGATCATGGAAATTCAGAGTGAAAGAGCACTTTCCAGAAACTGGGCAAGGCAGGGACAATGTAGGCACAGGAAAAAGGTGGTCAGTGTGTACTACAGTAATAGGAGCAAGAAGTATTGCTGTTGTATAGTGGAGTGACTTTTGATAACATTAATGAACTGTACATTTCAAAAAGTTACAAGGATTGCAAAAGTTGCACCATAAATAAGTACATAGATATGTTTTACTTCACACAACATATAAGTATATTGAAGTATTACACTGCCCCATCTGAATATGGAGTTTTTAATGCCTTTATATATCAGCTTAAGTTGAATAAAACTTTGAAAATCATAAAATAAAAAGCACTTAAACATCAATAAAGCTGGCAGCATAAAGGAAAACTAGGGGAACATGAACTGATAATCCTTTAAAAATAGATAAAGATAGTATTTTCGAATACAAACAAAATGGTTTTCAGATTCTTTCTTATAATTTACAAATTTCAAAAGCACACATTACTATGGGCATGAATTTTCTTTTCTGTAAGATTCCAAATGAATCGTGTTGGGGCTGTAGGAAAACAACGTTCTCACACATTGCTGGTAAGAATGAAAAAATAATACAACTAATAATAAGGCAAATCTGACATTATTTACCAAAATATGCTTGCATTTGCTCTTTGATCCCATCCCTGAAAATGTGTCCTACAGAAATGCACATGCATTCTAAATGGGACGTGAGAAAGGTTACTCACTGAGGTAATAGCAATACTGAATAATGTGAAACAAACCATGTGTATATCAATAAAGCATTGATTAACTCAGGCTACATCGAAACAACGGAACGTTATACATCTATAATAATGAGTACAACCTTTATGTGTTAAGATAAAGTGGTCTTCGATGGCATTTTAAAGTAAAAAACAAGCCACAATATTTTGTGCACTCACTGTTTTCAAAGAAACGAAGCAAGTGAATATATTTTCATATTTGCATGCATTTGCATAAAACACTGGAAGGATAAGGAAAATCTAATAAAAGTGTTTATCAATACACAGTAGAATGGAATGGGTTACAAGATGGGATCATAACAAGACTTCCAAATATGTATTTGATATGCTATTAATTCATATAAATATATTCCATATTCAAAAATTTTATTTCTGAGAATAATCAGTAGGATTATGGCCTTGTTTCATTTTTGAAATATATTTTAAAATAATAGCTTTAATTTATTTTCCTGCTTGTGTTTATATGATATAGTTACATATGGAGAAAAATAAAATTTTAATGGATAAATTTGACAGGTTATTTTACATATTTCCCAAGTACAAATCTATAGTGTTTTGTTAATAATTGCCTTTACCTTTTGTAGGATATAATAGTCCTTGTTTATTTCACATATTATTGAAAACTGGGATAAATTAGAAGGAAACTGAGTTTGCAACACTTTGGAATACAGAAACTGTTTACTTTCTTCATAAAAAAAAGGAAAAGAATATCTTTTTTACTGCAGCAGTAATTACACTATAACCGAATTGGCTTGCCTATCTCTTATTTTTAAAAAACATGTTAGGTTCATAAGACAACAAAAAAACTTGTTATAAAACTCATTTTGTCTGTTAATTTTTAAACACAAAAGATGTAATTGCATTTAGTTGTTCACTGCTTGCAGAATTGACTCTCTAAATAACAGACCTATGTTCAAATTTATGGACAACTTGATAGAATGTTGCCTGATTTTAAACTAAATATTGTCAATTTGCTTGCATGTACTAGGTACATTTTTATCTTAAATATATGTGTCTGACATATGCTTTAAAATGTGACAAAAATAGAAGGAATTAACTCTAATTTTACTGTTTCTGATAACAGGGATTAAATATATTTAATTCTAAGTAATTATTAAGGAAAAACTGTTAACATTATTAGAGGTTGCATGTCAAGTACTGCATCCAGATGCCATGTTTGAAATTCTGTATTTATAAATTCTTTTTGTTAGACAATAAAAATGATTATTAATTGTAGCTCAAGTTAACTGCAAGAAAGTAAAACTCCATCCACCAGAGCAAACTGTATGAGCTAACTCAGAATCATTAGCTGAATGTTTTACAGCCTTCTAGAAATCTTCCCCGGTGATAGTACATTGGTAATATGTAGGCAAATACAATCAAATGCTAATCTCACTTCCAAAAGATACGCAAAATGTCTAAGGGCTACATTTCTTTACAAAAGTACTTCAGATGCTATTTATGTACTAAGATAGAGGCTCAGATCAGCAATCCTCAAATGGAGGCTGCACTGAGAGTTAGTAGTGCTTGCAATTGGAGAGTTTTGTTTTTCTCCATCCAAAAAGAAATTTATGTCTGACAATGACAAGTAAAACATTTGGCCTGCTAACACAGACATGGAGATTTCAGCATGCTAATGTATTTATATTTTAAGTCTTTATTTGCAGATTTTATATTTTATAAATATCTAGGTAAATCCAATATATACATGATTACAACTTATAAAAATTATACACTATTTTATATTTTATTTATTGTTTTGAGATCGGGAGTGTTTTAGTGGAAATAATAATAAGAAGAACATCTGGATTTCCAGAAGGGATCCTGAGGGGTGGCCACTGAGGTTCTTTGTCTCTGATATTTCATACTACAACAAAATCACAATGTGGGTACAATGCAGATCAAGCTATAACCAACCTATAGGATTACAAGTACGATCGTGTAGCTAATACTGATCCAACAGGGAAAAAAAGGCACATAGGCAAGCATCACTAACTTTCGCTTATCTATAATTTCTTTTTTATTTTAAAAGTAAAAGAGCAAAGACATTAATAAACAAATAGACATAAACAGAAGAACACCCAAACAATAGAAACCATACAGAGTTTCAGACAAGGTGATATACACTATTTCAAACACAAATGGAAATGCAGAGAATTGTGTTATATGTAGAAAAACCGAACTTGTAAATTAAAATTATTATTAATGAGCCATATTATACTTGAAATAAAAGCATAAATTTCTCAGAGCAACACAAAATACCATGAAATTGCTCAAGACAGGAAATCAGTTGCCAACATTTTAAGTGTAAATCTGTAAGAAAATATATTAAGTAAACCTATGTAAATAAATATAAATCAAAGCCTATGTTAAAAACTAAAATACTGTAGGTACAATGTCCTTTCAGACTTAGTTTCCACCAACAATATGGCTACCTTTGAAAAGAATAAGCCAAATGACTTAGCAGCAGCTTGTTTTAATGGTTTTGTATTACCTAGGCCCTCTGCCTCAGTGCCCTACCAGTTTAACACAAACTTGGTAACATATCACAAGACCGGAGCATCAGACATGTTTCAGTGTACTTGAGGATCCACACTGCTCTCCCTAGTAATAAATTTTCTCAGGGACAACTAAGAAACGATTCTTTCTTGTAATTCTTACAACTTCTTCCTCTTAACTGAGTGTGAAGATTGATACCTATAATCCCAACACTTGAGGTAACTGAGGCAGGAAGGAGACTGAGGCAGGAGGATTGCAAATGTAAACCCAGACCGAATGACTTGGCAAGACTCTGTCTCAAAACAAAGAGGATTTAAGAGGTCTGAGGAAAATCTTAAATTCATCATATTACATAAATAAATCCATGTCTGTATTTGTAGAACATCAAATTACAATAACTAATTGTGGAAGTGGACTCTATGTTCATCAGCAGAACAGATAAAGTAACTGTACTGTATATACACGATGGAGTACTGTAAGCCATAAAGAAGGATAAATTTTAGTCATTTGTAGGAAAATGGATGGCTAGAAATAATATAAAGAGTAAAATTAAAAGATGGTGGAAAAAGGCAGGTAAACTTTGTGCAGATGGGAAGATCTGTGGAAGGGTAGGAGAGGGCAGGGAGGAAGTAGAAGTAAAAGTGATTGTACCGGTTCCCAAAGATGAAAGTAATTACTAGGTATCCCAAAGGTACATAACAATAAAAATAAACAGTATTAGCAATTTTATCCTTTTTTCACCTCTTGGTAACTTTATTATACTTTTTTTCTGTATAAATTTTTTCTAGTTAGCTCTATTCAAACTAGTGTATAATCATGTTCACTGATCAATGTACCCATCAGTTCCCTACTTTAACCTTGGCAGTTTCAGTTACATCTCTGGAAGAAAATGTCCAGTTGAATACAGTTCAACAATATCTGACCATAAGAGCAATCAAGGTACATATGTTGAATATTATAATGGACATCACGATATCCATTATTGATATTACACTACAATGGAATTACTAAAATTGCACTGTTAGTGAAAGCATACAATATTTGTCTTTTGGTGCCTGCCTTATTTTTATATAGTATAATGTCTTTATCTATGCTGTAACATGTAAAAAATAGCATGAACTTTTAAACTTGAATAACATTCCATTGTGTGTAAGCTTTGTATGACTGTGTGTGACATATTCTGTTTATTATTTTACCTGTCAGTGAATATTCGGTTTTACTTGTATCTTTGAGAATTTTAAATAATGGTACTATGTGAGGGACTTTGTTGTGAAAATATTAGCCTGAGTTTCTTCTTTCTATTCTTTGCGTAAGTAACTAGAGTTACATTGTTGTGTCATATAATTTCATGTTGAACTTTTGAGGGTAATTACTGGGCTGTTTTCTGTAATGGATGTACTATTTTACATTTTTTCCATTAATGAATCTGTAGATTTCTTTGGGTAGTACTATCTTAATATTATAAAGTTTTTCAATCCATGAATATAAAATTCTTTGTCACTCATTTATAACTATACAAATTTATAATTATATTTCTTAAATTTTTCTCAGAAATATTCATGTTTTTCAGTGGTCAGGCCTTTCATCTTCTGCTTAAATCTGTCCCTAAACATGTTATTTTAATGTTCTGGCAAATTTGCATTAACTTGTAAACTTTTCACTGACAAAATATATAAATTCAGCTGATTTTGTGTTATCTGATTATTATTTTTATCTTTAAGATTTGATCAGCAACTCATTCAGAATCTATCTATCTATCTATCTATCTATCTATCTATCTATATTTCAATAGTAAAAAAGAAAAAGAATGAGGGGATGGCTCAATATGAAGATGCCAGGTTCAATCTCCAGTACTGAGAAACAATGAAAACAAAATAAAACCTTAAATTTTTATTCTTAACAACTTTTTCCTTCTCCAGACTAATTCATAGTCTAACTTAGATCAAAAAATATGTGGCAACTTTTTATGCCATTAGCTAACATTAATTATGCATCTATGATGTCCCAGTCGTGAAATATTTTGACTGTAGTCTAATAAGTACATAATATATGTTTATTATCTCATTTATTTTTAAGGACAAATCAAGGTAGGTACAAACTATATGTATTACACATGCAAAACTAAAGAAATTGTGTGACACTAGCTATGACCAAATAAACACATCATGTAAAGTACACATACCAAGAAATCATACAATATTGCCTGTACTGAGGAAGCCTCATCATGCTCTTTTGATTCTTTAAAAAGATAACAATGCTCATTCTAACGTCCAAAACACAGATTATTTGCCCTTTGTGGAGCATTTTTCAAATAGAATTGCATATTATTCATGCTTTTTAAATCTTTTTTCTTGTGTTCAATATGGCTTTAAGACTCACTCATCCTGCTTTGTAAAGCACCAACAATATCTTTTACTTTGCTGTGTACTATGCTATTACGTGAATATACAATATATGATTTTATTTTTGAATGAATGTGTTTTTTCCAAATTGGAGATATTATGTATATTGCTTTTATGATCAGTTTTTTTCTGTCTTTTAATGCACATACATATACTTTTCAGTTTATATACCCAATTATGATATTGCAATAGAGAATATTCACATGTACAAAATTTAATAGATACTACCAAGTATACTTTCCAAAGGAGTTCTTTTCATTGTACACTCTTATTAAAAGTATATGAAAGCCCCAGTTATCTGTAATCTTTCCAAAAATATTAGAGGCATATCTAACATATGTCTAAGTTTTGAAGCTTTATTACTAAATCTCATAGTGGATTGAACCTGAATTTCACTAGTTATTAATGAAAATGAACAGCTTTCCATAGGATTGTAAATAATTTTATGTTTTTCTTATAAAGGCTATGAAAAACTCTTTCCTCTATTTACTTAGTTTTTTATTAATTTATAAGTTTTTATACATTATGGATACATTGCTTTGTCCATCATATGTATCACAAACATACTGTTTCTTCAAATATTCAGTAGTATATTTTCATCAACAGAAGTTCCTACTGGTTATCTAGTCTAATGTGTCAATTTTTTCTTGTATATTTGAAGAAATAGTGGAAGCTCATGAAGGTATTCTCTTATGACATATTTAGTGCCCACTTTTTCAAGACTGAAATGCACTTACATGTGTGGATATGCTTCTGGATGGTCAGTTTTGTCACTGCGATCTATTTGCTAGCCCAAGCATGAATACCACATTATCTTAATCATACTCTTGATATGTGTGAGTACAAAACTCTCAATATGTTCCTTCACATTTGTTCTATCTGAACTTGGATTTCTTATAAATTTTAATTATTTACTTATTTTTATTTTAAGGATAAAGTACCCAAAACATATTAACAAACACACAGACATAAATAAGACAGCAAATAACAACAATAACAATACAGAATTTCAGACACAGTGATAGGAAATTAACAATGGTTTTATTACATATTGATATCTTCAAACTGGTTACACAGATAAACAAATATAGGCATGGAAGACAGATCAAACAATTAAATATCAACAGCTCCTTTCAATGAAGCAACAGAAATTAGAAGTACAGTTACCTTAGCTATCTTTTATATACGAATATAAATACTTTTCCCTTCTTCCTTTCTTTTCTCCTTTCCCTCATCCAGTTGTTCTTTTCTTTTGAGCAGCTTCTTTCCCTTCCACAATATCTACTATACCTTTTAGATTTTATTTACTCTTTCAGGGACAACACAGTATTTACACACGTGGGCTTGATTTATTTCACTTATGAGTATGGTCTCTAGCTGCATCCATTTACCTATAAAAGCCTCGAGTTTGCCTTTCTTTATAGCTGAATAATATTCCATTATATTAATACCACAACAGTTTTATCTAGTCCCAAGTTGATGGGCACTTGGGTTGTTTTCAAGATTTAGCTACTACAAAATTTGCTGCTATAAACATGGGTGCACATATATCACTGTGGTATGATGTTTTTAGTTCTTCTGCAAAAATACCCAGGAGGGAAATAGCTGGGTGCAATGGGACTTGTAATCCTAGTTTTCTGAGGAATCTCCACATTGATTTCCACAGTGGTTGCATTAGTCTGCCCTGCTACCAACAGTGGAGAAGTGTTCCTTTTTCCCCATAGCCTCTCTAGCATTTCTTGTTGGTTGATTTCGATGATAGCCATTCTTTTTGGGGTGAGATGGAATCTCAGCGTTGTTTTAATTTGCATTTC
>PVLD010026442.1:0-22180 GCA_004027595.1 Dinomys branickii | reverse complement strand
ACTCCCTACCTAGTGACCTGGGTGAGGTGTGTAAGACTGCTCCCCCACCCTCCCAGGGTTCCCTGCAGGTATAGGGATGGATCTCCTCCCCCACTCGGTGATCTGGTCGCGAGCGCCGATATCTCACCAGTTATTGGAGTCCCTGCAGACATGAAGGTTCCAAGGTGCCAGTCTATCCTTTGGGGCTTTCTGCGCGGCCCGCCCGATGCGCGCGAAACGTGGGACCGCTGGGCGTTGCCGCCGCCAGAGAGCCGATCTCTGTCGGGAGTCGCCGGAGAGCTGCGCCGGCTCGGGAGGTGGGAGGGACCGAGCCGGCTGCGCTCCCACGGCGCTTGGACCGAGCCAAGCTTCCTCCCCGCGGGGCTCGTCCCTGGCTCCCAGCGTCTGGGGCTTTCCCACGTCTCGCCCCGGCGGCCTGGTCTGCCCTACCACATCTCCCCCGGCATCTCAGAGAAATACGCCCAGTTTGAACTTCCCAGCCGAGGTCCCGGTATTCACGCTCGCCAAGTCTGTCTCGAGCTGGTGGTGTTTATTAAGGAGGATCGCTCCCTTGCTGCTCACCTGGTCGCCATCTTCCCATCATCCCCCATAGGTTCTTTTCTATTTGTTCACTGCTGAGTCTCCACATAGGGAAAAACCTAGCTCATTTTAGGATAGAAATATAACAGAGTTAATGCGCAAATAAACTAATATCACCGAAAAAGTTAAGTGCAGTATTTTCGGTGATCAAAAGAATGAGGACAGAAGATATCTATTTATCCATCTCCTCCCACCTAGACAATCCTGATTCTGATTTCTCTCACCACAGATAGCTTTGTCTGTGACAGAATCTCATAGGCGCAGCCACACACTCCATGGCCTTTTATGTTTGGGTTCTTTACTTGAAATGGGAATTTTGTGTTTAGTCTGGTTGCTGTATGTCTTACCAATTTGTTCATTTTACTGGCTGAATTATGTTCTTCCGTATGAAAGTATCACATTGTGTTTATCCATTCTCCTGTTGATGGATAGTTGGGTGATTTCCAGCTTGTGGCTAATATGACTAAAGTGTCTCTGACATTTAGGAATAAGAACAACAAAAGCAAAATGCTCTTCTCTGTTTAAAATAAGCTACATGGTTCCTAGAGAATCAAGATTTGCAACTTCACTGAACTAGTGAATTACCAAATCAGAGTACACTGTACGCCTAAATAGTCCTGCTTTGAGTCTAAAGGTAAATCTAAGGATAAGTTTAATAGAAGTGTCTGGCAATGGCTTTATAAGGCTCTTGTTTTTTAAACAAAGATACACTAACAGCCTGAAAATATGAAAAGATGGGAAACAAATGGAAGCTAATTATTCATTTAGCTGGACCCTGGAGGCTTGCTATTTAGTAGAACTTCTTTTACTTCAGTTCCTTTTAACTTGTGTACACAAAAACCTTAGAGTTTCATTTTAACACATATTCTTAAATCTATTCTGTGGATTCAAATTAGCTCAAGGAAGTTCCTCTTGCAGCTACAATTTCCAAGTAACTTGGTCCTTATTCAGGTCATGTAGATGAAGTTACATTCTTTACAGTCCAAAATGGGCACACAAACTGGTATACGTCTCTGTCTTTAAAAATAAAGAGGCAGTTTGTTAAAATTAATGAAAAGACACAATAGACCACAAATGTCTTGGACTTAAGCTATAGAAAGACATTGACCAATGTATGGTTACTTTTCTTGTTGCTTAGAAAATGTCTAACACCTAAAATTAAAGGAGGAAAGGTTTGTTTAGCCCCCAGTGTGTAGAGGTTTCAGTCTGTCATTGACTGGCTCCAAGGCAGGCTGGCATGGAAGTTAGGGATCACAGAAGATGAACAGTTCATGGCAGGGAGAAGGCAGCAAAGTGAGCAAGAGAAGAGACACGTCTCTTTCTGTCCCTTACACTCTTAATCCTTCTATCTGTAATTCCAGTATTGTGCTGGAAATCAATTCCAGTATCACAAAGATCCAGGCACCTCTGAAAAACATGAGGTTGAGGCTCTGAAAAGCATAAGGCTCTTGGAGACATCTAGTCACAAACCATAACAGCATCTCTCTTTCTCTCTCTCATTTAAATTTGTTGAATGATGTCCTTAGAATCCAGTTTTTGCCAGCCAGGGCACACCAGGCAGAAGCCCAGACTTGGACAATTTGGGAGTCACTTCTGCAAGTCCAATTTTCTTTTACTTTTTAGTGCTGCATTCGATGATAGAATTAGAAGAAAAAGGAACTGACCATAGTCATATCTTGATTCCAAAAGAATAAAAGAGATCTCAATAAAAGTATAATCATTATCTTCTTCATGTCTCCACTCTGTACTGGGAAGGGGACAATTGAAAACATGAACTGAGTACTGATTTGCTTATGAAAGGAAAAAAAAACTGCAAAGATCAGTTTCATCCATCTGGTTATTCAGTTGTTAACTCTATTGGGTAGCAATTTGGGACTTCTTATAAACCTAAGACTGAAGACAGAAGAAGAACAATATGTAAAGGCAACAAAATTTATAACTCTCGCTCCTCTTTCTCAAAAATAAATGGATAAAGGTAGTCATCAAGAAAAACCTAGGGCTAATATGTGTCTAAACTTTGCAAAAAACCACATCTATGCATAAAACAAATGATTATGAAAATTTCTACTAAAATATTACCACATACACATGTTACAAACAACATAGCAGATAAAAATTGTATGTGCAATGGATGAAAATCATGCTATCTTCCACCATTGTATTATATAATAATATAATAAATTTGCTTTATAGAATATAATCCATATTCATGCATGTAGTATGTAGATATATAGATGCCCAAAATAGCATTTAAATTTAACAATTTTAGACTAAAATTTTCCTATTGTTTATTTTTCTACTCCATGAATGTATGAAGATCTTCTTATGCAGCCCTTAACTGATACACACAAACTTACACATGTTAGGCTAGTTCTGTGCTGCCATGTTTTCCCCAAACCTTCATCTGGGTACTGCAGATCCTTTTTCTCATTTTAAACAGTTGTTATGGCTTCTTTAATTCTTTAATTATCATGACAGTACTGTTCTCTGAAAGAGATGAACATAACTTTCTCCACATGGCAATTCCTGCTTTAGAGTTTAGTAAACGATAAGACATAGGAAGTATCAGAGTTATTTCTGAAGTTTGGTTTTGGAGAAGAGTGTGTACATGTGGATAATTTATAAAAATGCATTGTTTGAATAAAGCATGAACATCAGCCCTGTCTCAAACCTCTGACCCAGAAAGAAGAGATTCTGTATAGCACATGTATATGTTACAATGCACAGAATATTGATCGTAGTTTCTCATGGGGAATTTTTACATCTAAAATATTTCACCAAGGAAATTACTCTCTCAGCAAAGGTGTACCAGAAAAGTTAAATAAGTTCAATTTATATTTTTCTTAGGATAAGTATAAGGAAACAAAAAAAATCTAAAAAACCATATGTTTTCTAATTCCAAACAATCTAAAGTATTTGGGGAATGTTTGATTTTATCAACATAACATCAAGATCAGATTGAATGATGTAACAGGCAGCTGTCCATCATGAGAAGAGTAGTCATCAACTCAATGGTCAACAGAGCAGGCTCAGCTAATCCAAAAGTGTGAATCTGTGTTTCTTCCATCTTAGTTCTACTTAATTGACCTCTATGGCAAGAAGTACACAGACAAAGGGAAATTCTACCAAACCCAGTGCTAAGCATGCAGCAGTAGAAGCAGGAGTAGGAATCATCTACTCAGTCTAATCCTGGGGGATTAAATCACAACCTAATTAGACAGAGGAAACAGATAATAATACAAAACGATATGACTGTTGATTTGAGTGTCAGAGAGGCAGGACCAGAGTCCATTTAGCTCTATGAAATAAGAATAATAAGTTGGATGGAGAGGTCTTAGGGTCCGTACATTTAATTACATCATCCTTTCTGTTTTTATGATTTGTTTTGAGCTACATTTACTCTGCATGTGTGGTTACCTTCATTACTGTTCAGTGTTTCTAATACTTGAGGCAGAAAAGAGAAGTGAAAGCTCAGTTTTATGTGTATGAGTTCACTCACATTTACCCCTAGTGTTTGTAAAGGAAATAATCAAAGAAGAGGTAATTGTTCTCTTCTGTGCTGTTTGAAGCTATCTTTGTACAACTACTTCTTCAGTTTTTCTTCTAGGGGAAGAATGTTGAGGGCAAAGGTGGTTTTAATTTATCCTTGTTTTCTTGTGAAATGGCATCAAACTATGCAAGAGTCCATAATGCTGATTTTCCTTTCACATCTCCTGACTGTTGGCTCTGCAGCTATAGCCAGTATCTGGAAGATCAGCAAAATTACTGGTTATTATCGGTGCCCACTTTTCCCCTGGCAGAGAGCATTTTGTTTGTATGTCTATTCATGCATTGCTAGACCAAAATGCAATCCTTCGAATCCATGGTGTTGGCATAGATGGGTCTGGGAAAGGTAGTGACATGGAAAAGGACCCTTAGCAGAAGATTTGAGTGAGCAGCATTCAGAGAACAGACTTGCTAGAGATGGTCTCACTTAGCTAACACAAACTAGCACCTTTGAAAAATAATAAATATTAGTCCTGGATGTAAGAAAATACTTAACGTATGCTTCAGAGATAGGTTTGAGCTGGAGAGACACTGATATTTAAGAACATTCTTTTATTCAAGCACCATGATTTAATCCAGTATTTATTTATTAAATTACAATCACTGGGGTGGACATCGTCTTTAAGAACTCTAAGATTTACCTGTGCAGGCTAATACAGGCTTCCTAGGACACTGCAACAAGTTGCATTTATTTTTCAGAAGTGCTGAGAAAACATGAAAAGAATAAAGAATAATTGTGTGTGGCTCAGAGAGTAATTCCAGAAAGGGTTAACTTGATTGAGTAATGCATATGAGTTTGGGAGAAAAATATAAAGATATTTTGAGAGAAATTCTTTAAAGAGGCCAGGGGTAGGTTGTGGTAATGGGGAAATAATACTCAAGGAATAACAAGTGGATAAGCCTGAAGGGCTAATGATTTGTGCTGGGAACCCTGAGCATCAGAGTCCACTGTAATGTCTGGCTCTGTGATCCTCAAGCTCTGTATGAAAGTACATTGTATGAACCCTTCTGTAACTTTTCCTGGCAAGTGCCAGGAGTAGACATAGTTAATGTTACTGAGGTTGGCACTGACAAATGAATGTACTAGACATTAGAGCCAGTACAGATCTAGGAAACGTTGTACCTGGGACTTTCCGGGAACCTTAGGACATTGAGCCTGTAGCAGAACACTCAAGTGCAAGTGCAACTTTTTGTTTGAATAGATTTCAAAACTTTTGAGTATATAAAGATAAGTAGAATTTATGTGTCATATTAGTTTTGTAGTTTTAAAAAAATGTTTTAATTTTAAATATAAAAATGAAAATGTAATAACAAACACACATACATTTATAAAATAACAAAAACAATACAAGCAGTACTTAATTTCAGACAAGGGGAAAGAAAATTAACAATGGTTGCTGCATTACATATTGGTATCTTCAAATTGGCTACTCAAGTAAACAAATATAGACATGTAAGATTGATCAAACACTTAAACAATGTTCCTTTCAATGGAACAATAAAAGTCAGTAGTGCAACTGTTAGCTATCGCATATACATGCATAATTTTTCATCTTCTTGCTTTTCTTTTTTCCCTCACCCCAGTTCTTTACTTTTGAGTAGTGCTCTTTCATTTCCCATTATCTGTTGCGCCTCCTAATTAGTATTCACTCTCCCAGGCTCGTATACTAGTGAGCCAGTATGGTGTTTGTACAAGCGGGTCTGATTTATTTCACTTGTGAGTATGGTCTCTAGCTGTGTCTACTTTCCTATGAAAGCCTCTGAGTTTATCTTTATAGCTGAGTAATATTTCACTGTATAAAAATACCACAACTTTTTTATCCATTCCTCACTGGAGGGATATTTGAGTTGCTTCCACAATTCAGCTAGTACAAATTGTGCTGCTATAAACATGGGTGTACGTATATCACTGTGATATAGTGTTTTCAGTTCTTCTGGGAAAATACCCACAAGGGGAATATCTAGGTTGTATGGCACTTCTAGTCCTAGTTTACTGAGGAATCCACCAAACTGATTTCCATAGTGGTTGTACCAGTCTACACTCCCACCAGCAGTGAAGAGTGCTGAAGACTGAAAATAGACCCATGTCTATCACCAAGCACCAGACTCAAGTCGAAATGGATTACAGATATCAATATTAAAACAGAAACATAAAATCTATTCGAAGAGAAAGTAGGTAAAAATCTTGAAGATATAGGGATAGGGAGAGAGTTATTGAACAAAAACCAAACTGCATAGGAAATACTTGAAAGAATCAACAACTGAGATCTCATCTTACTGAAAAGATTTGCACGTCCAAAGAAATCACCAGCAGAGTAAAGAGAAAACCCACCAATTGGGAAAAAACTTTAGCTGACTGTCCCTTGGACAATGGAATTCTCTCTAGAATATATAAAGTATTAAAAACATCAACCCCCAAAATTCAAAGATCCAATCCAAAAATGGGCATCTGAGATGAATGCACATTTCTCAGATGAAGAAATACAAATGGTAAATAAATACACAAAATGTTCATCATTAGTCATTTGAGAAATGCAAAGGAAAACAGCACTGAGATTCCATCTCACCCTAGTAAAAATGGCTATTATTAAGAAGTCAACCAATAACAAATGCTGACTATGTGGTATTAATTTTTAACAAATTTTGAGAAAATATGAAGTTGCATTCTGCCCAAACTGCACCATTTGAAGTTTCTACCACCTATGTATAAAGGCTACAATTTCTTTATATTCTTACCAACACTCGTTATTTTCTATTTTTAAAATGATAGCTACCATACTGACAGTGAAGTGGTATCTCACTTTGTTTTTGATTTGTATTTACCTAGTGAACAATGATATTGCATATATTTTATGGGTTTTTTTATTTGTTTATCTTCTTTGGATAAGCATTTCAGTTCTTTTTCCATTTTTAGTGGTTTTTGTTCTTGAATATGTAAGAGTTTTATATGAATATCAATATATCCTTGTCAGATATATTAGTTGCAAATAATTGAGCCCTTTCTGCACATCTTTAATTCTATTTATGACATTCTCCACCCACAGCCATCCTTGAATGCATAAAATATGTGAATTCTGAAGAAGCCCAGTGTATCTTTTTGGCAGCATGTGTTTTCCAAGAATGAATTGCCAAATCCAAGTTTATAAAAATTTACTCCTGAGAATTTCACAGTTTTAGATCCTACATCGAAGTTGTTTTGATTCATTTAAATTTGAATATGATAGGCAATGAGAATCCCAACCCATTTTTTGCCTATGACTGGCTGCATTTTTTGGGCAAAGAGATTATTCTTTCTATTGAAAGGTCTTGGCACTCTTGTTGAAACTCAATTGGCCATCCATGGGAAGATTTATTCCTGATCTCTCAGTATTATTTTTTTTTGTAAAGAAAGCCAAGAGTTACTGAGCAAGTATTAATCCCAGCATGAAAGCATTGAGTAGGTGACAAAACTGATTTCTCTGGTCCCTAAGTGTCCGTAGACTACCCTGGGTATAGGATAATACTAGTGGACTGTGTCTGGGTTCTTATAGTTTCCTCTTCTGTGTACCATTCAACTTGTTTACCCCTTTGATTTGCCTCATACCCTCTTGCAGTCACTCCTAGTTTGTTTTATTATTTCTTTTCTGTCCCCACACACTTCCACTGGTGCCTTCTATTTTTCTAATTAAGAAACAAATAAACAAAAATAAAATGAATCTTCTACATTGGATTAACACAGGTCATTAACGTTATGCTAGAGTCACATAATTAAAGTTATATGCTGAACATTGTGTCATTAAGCTCTGTTCTTGAAAAAATCAAGTTGTAGTCCAACTGTCCTAAGGGAGGAATGACATGAAAATGTCATTTCAACAGCTTCCAGTATAGTTAAAATATTAGCAGCCATTCTGAAGTTTCATTTAAGAAATTTATCTCAATAAGAACATCTTCTCTGAAAAGTTTGCACAGATATTCATATTTATAAAATCAAAGAGATGGGGCTGGGGATATAGCTCAGTGGAATAAGCGCTTGCCTAGCAAGCGCAGGGTCCTGAGTTCGATCCCCAGTACTGAAAAAAAAAAAATCAAAGAGAAAAAATAATTCTATATTTCCTACTTAAAACAACACAAAGCCACATATATAAAAATACTATTTTGAGATTTTTGGAGCCCTTACCAGTTTCATGGTAGCAGAGCCACCCCCAATTCACATTCATTCATCAGGACCTTGTCATTAACTGTGTCCATGGTTAAAAGAAAAGATAACTGATTTTTTTTGTTCCAAAAGTAAGTACTATATATATCTCACAAGGTAATCTATACACTGAAGGTTCCCAGGTTCCACCACAGCTTTCTTGGATCTGAATCAAAGTTGGTATTTGAAGTACTTCTGTAGGATATAATTTTTTATTTTAAAGAGAGTAATAAAAAAGAACAACAGTAAAATACCAACAACATAGGCAAAAACAAAATAAAGCAAAAACAAAAATGACACAGGGTTTCAGAACAAAATGACAGGAATTAACAGTGGTTGTTATATTACACATTGTTATCTTCAACGAAGTTGCTCAGAGTACCTATGTAAGAATGCAAAATTGATCAAACCTTTAAAGAGAATAAAAAATAAAAACAAAACAAAAAAAAAAACCATTAGAGAGCATGTAGTTTCACTAGGCAAAAGGGTAGGAATTCACCAATGGTTGTTATAGTGCATATTATTGTCTTCAAATTAGTTGTTCAGACTACCAGATATAAGCGTGCAAAATTGGTCCAAAAGAAAAAAAATTAGGCATTAACTATTCCTTTAATATATTTTTGAAGTATAAAATTTGTGGATCCCTGGTAGCTGCATAGTCCCTTAAACAAACTGTTTTCTTGTGTTTATTTCAATAACATATGCACTTTTAATCTTAAAAACATTTTAACCTTTGTTTAGTATTTTAAACAATATGAACATTTAATCTATTTCATAGTATTTTTTTATTTTTTAAAAAATAAAAGCACAAAGACATATTAACAAACAGACACAAATTAGCATAAAAAATAGTACAATCAAAACTGATTTACAGACAAGGTGACATGGACTCAACAGTGGTTGTTGCTTTACCTATTGATATCTTCAAAGTGTATATATATGAACACAGATACAGACATGCAAAATTGGTCATAGTATTTTTATCTCTGATTCAAAGTCAGTTTTCCTGTCATGGTATAAACAAGAAGAGATTTTATCTCTTCCTTACCCTCTGCCTGGGGCTTCAATTCAGGGGCAACTCCAGCAAACTGAAAGCAGAAGAGTTGTCCGTTTCTAGGGAGGCAGCTATATCTTGTCACTGGGTCAGCAAGTCTTCCACTTTTGATGCCTTTTCTGTGTGTCTAGAGCCTATGAAATGCACAAGGTAGAACTTAGAGAAGATCCGAGTGAGATGACTGGGAGGAAGTTGAACAGTCACAGATGGTGAGCACAGAGAGAACTCATAAACAAGAGTCCAAGAGCAGCCTTGACCATGGATTGTAGCATTATCACACTGCATTCTCCTGATGGGAACATCACATACGGGGCACCCAATTAAGAAATCAGCACGCTAACCCACTTATGTAATAAAGTGAAGTTTGTAGAAGGGAGGACACTCAGAGCTGATGAGAATGGAAAAAAATGCCTCCTAATTCATGTGTATATAATTATAAAATGACATAGCTTCAGCACTTTTATCACAAAAGTCTCTCTCAGAGTTTAGATGTATATATATATATAAATTCTTTTCAGATGGTAGAAACTCAAGGTGATACGCACCCACCAGCATTCTCTGAAGCACCATTCTATAATGAACACTTTATTATTTCTGTCACAAAATTTATGGATATTTTACAAACTAGACCAAATACAATATATAATGAGCCCCTGCGAAAGTAAAGACAAAGCCAAGTCTCCCACCCAGAAGCTGGCCTGAAGTGCACATCTAAGCCAAATTATTCTCCTGTTATCATTCGTGAGAAGTCTCACAAACAGCAGCCTTAGAACAAGCTACTCTGAGACCATGGTTAAGGAGACAAAGCAAGGTTACTTAATTGTGTGCAAGCTCAGAAGAGAGCAAGAGTAAACTTCCACTCTTTCTGAACATGAGTGATGCCATGTTGACATGGATTATTTGCTAGGCAGTATATTTTCACTTGAGCCCATCCTTCCTGTGGATTTCTAACCCTAGTTCCTTAGCTCATCCACCAAATCACTCAAGCTGAGCAAAAATAACTGTAGTAGGTTCTTTCTAAGGCTATCACTGAGGTACCCCAAAGTTCTCCTTAGTGTAGTCACTTCCTCCTTAGTACCAAGGAAGGCACTCAGCTTGTTTAACTGCAGGAGCATTCCTAGTTTATGACTCAATAAACCCAGATAAATCAAATTTTAACTCCAGTGAGTTATGAAGATATGTTTAAGTATCAAGATAATTTGGGTTTCTGAACACCAAATAAGGATTTTTGTACTTTAAAATATTTTTGGAGATCATTTGGCAACATGTATCTAGTCTTTAAAAACATGCACATGCTGATCCAGTAATATCTTAAGGGGAAATCTCAAATATAGATGATTTCTTCTCTCCCACTCTCTCTCTCTCTCTCTCTCTCTCTCTCTCTCTCTCTCCCTCTGTGTATATATATATATATGTATAAAATACTGCAGCATGCAGAGGGATGAGTTGTGGGTAAAAATAAATATGGTCTTTCTTGAACTATGCCAAATTCTCAGATCCGTTGATTAAATACGTAGTATAATTTTTACTCTTTCTCTTTTTACTCCGGAGCAAAAGATTTTGACACAAGGAATAGCATAAAAAAGAAGGTGTACTTGCAAGGGTTAAATAATTCAGCTTGTCAACACTTCCTCTACAATATATTTGAGGCAGAGAAATCCTTAGGCAATTTACGCTTTGGGGTGAGCATCTTTCTTTGGCATTTTATCCTCTGTAGTAATTCCATTAAAATACCACAATTTATTGCTCATCTGTCTTTTCAGATTTTATCAATGTTGAAACCTTTTAAACTGAGAATGGGATTAAATAAACCCCATTCACCAGCGTGGTAAGATATAACAGACACCCACCCTATTAAACAGTCAGCTAAATCAATATATCTACTTGGCAGCAATTTCCAGAAGATAAGGTGAAACCCTCCTGTTCTATTTGATAGATGAGCAAATTTAAAAGGAAGAATTTACAGTAGATGCAGTGTGTACCTCAAAGGAGTGTTCATTATTCCCAAATTACCTTCTCATGTCAGGAGATTTGTGGTTAGTAAACAGAGAGGCCATCCGTATCCCTCCTTCTGCGTGGCTATAGTCACAGCTTTGAAGCCAGTAACTGATGTGGCTGGCAGAGGAATGTTTGAATCTATTTAGCAAGGAAGCTATTGCCGCTGCATTTAGAAGATGTTTATGCATTTTAATCGGGAATGTTGTCCTGTTCTGAGTACAAAGTTATCATCAGCCGGGTGCTGCCTGTATGTTTCATACATTTATTAATTTCATAGAGATTGGTCAGAGGATGGAAATTATCACGTTTATAATCTGCCAGAAACTATTCTTGGTACTTTAACCTAGATTATTATTCATTTAATCTTCAGAAAAAGTCATTGAGTTAGATTTTACTATGGATTTGGAAACAAGCTGTGCTAACTGTTCTGAAATTAGTGCTGTTCTCAACTGTGACAGACCAGAGGATGAGAGATTGCCTGGGGTCCGTGTCCAGCTTAAACTCTAAGGAGGCCCAGAGAGCCTGCTGTAATGATACCCTCAACGTGAGAGTCTCATGAAAGCAGCCTCTCCTGAAGCTTCTGTGGCTGTCTATTGTTAGAACACGGAAGCAAGAATAAAGGACAAAAGCAGGAGGTCTGAGCAGGAATTCACATAGCGGACAGGGAAAGGACAGGGAGGTCAGGGTGGTCTCCTATGTGACTGACCTTCGAGGCGGAAAGTGAAGCTGACCTGAATTCTTAGTCTCTATTACTAAGCAGTGAAGGATAATACAAAATTGTCCCGAGTAATGTGCGAAGCCTTGCAGGCTGACACACGCGGGATTCCTTGCTGCAGTGCCTCACCCTGGACTCCTGCTAAATCTTCTGTTTCACTTCTTAGCATTTAGCATTTTAGAGCATGGAAAGAAGGGAAATGAACATGAGCTGTGTGTTCTTTTATCCTCTTTCCTACATAAAAACCAGATTCTGCCTCAGGAAGAATTCAGCAGCCAGTCTGAAAAATCTGTTAAAGTTTTATAGATTTGGAGAATGTGCTAGAATTCACAGAGGACCATGAATGGATAGGAGGACAGGGAGTGTTGGAGTAAAAGTAATTTTTCTAAAATATCACTGTGGTAGCAACAAAACTTAATTCTTTGAATGATAGGCTCTTGACAAATATTCATCTTGGTGGTTTACTACAGACTCGTATATCTTTAGCTTCCAGGATGAGTCCAGTTTGGATTGGAAACATGCCCTGGTGCAGAGACTGGTGGAACATGAATGTGTTCTTTTCTCCTGCCTTTGGGTATGCAATGTTATAAACTTCCTTGTTTCCATATGCACCAGTAATTAGGAAGGAAAGAATTGATTTCAAGAGTAAATTGACTTTTGTATTAATTTTCAGGTATCCGAATATATGAAGCACAGTCTGTTTGGAATCAGTTATGCACTCCTGTGTTCCTGAAGTAAAAGATAACAGCCCTGATAACAGTCCCTTAGTGTGATCTTTTGGAGTTGTTTCTTGCAACCAAGATTATGTGGCACAGGTTTACATCAGACATGAAACTATGCCTCAGAATAGTTTTATAGCCTGTACTGCTATTTTCTAAGGCTGGGAAAGTGCGTTTGGAAAGGGAGCAAGGCTGCTGAATTATTTCATTCCTCCAGACCAGCACAGCAAGGACGCTCTGCCTCTGCTTCGTACTCAGGACATCACAGAGTCTTAATAGTCATGAAAGATGCTTCTGTGCTTCGAGATGTGTGAGACTCCTTGGTGTCCTTTGTAGCTATGTCAATTCTGAGGTTTTAGGTCCATTCATATAGGCCAACAAAAGATTTTCCCACACATTAATTACTGACTCATGCCTTTCCAAAAGATAGTACTGGATCTTTGTTCTTGTCTGGTGGGCTACAGGCTAGGTTTCCATTTGCTGGTGGCTACTCTTTTATATATCATGACATTTTTCTTTGAATGAGTGTTTCTGCACACTCCTCAGGGAGAGCCAATGTGAAATACATCTTATTTCCTTTACCTGCCTTTTGTTGGATGCTGGTTTAGGGCTCAGTTTATAGGTGTTTAATTCATTACTATAGTCTACCTTTAAAATAATATTGCACATGTTTAAGGGTAGTGTGAAGATCACACCGAGCTATCCTCCTGATCCTTGCTTTTCATTTTTGTGCTATTGTTGTAGTTTACCTTTTAAATACCTTTCATTATCATGTAGGATGCCAATATGCTGTCAAATAATTCTCTTGGTATTGGGTTGCATAAGAAAGTCTTGGTTTTCAATTATTTGAAGGGATTTATACTGGAGAGAGACATCTGGGTCAACAGCTATTTCCCTCTCAGCATTTACAGGCATCAGGTCATTGTCATTATTTGCATAATTTCCATTGAAAAATTTAATATTCTTTGTTCCTCTGTATGCTATGTGTTTTTTTTATCAACTGTCTGACTTCAGGATTTTGCTTTTATGTTTTATTTTTAGCCATTTAAATTGCATGCCTTTTGTCTGTTTATTTACTTTTTTTAACATTTATATGTGCATTTATTTGGTATTTACGTGGTTGAATGTTGGCTCATCTGCTTGGGTTTGTGATTTGCTGTCTGCTATAGTCTAGTCACTGGGATTCCCCAATCTCTAGTATTCATGTGTCAAAACCCTGACATCCCCAGGGATGTTATTAGGAGGTAGGACTTGTGTGGAGGTGATGAATTCATCAGGACAGAGGGTTCATGCATGGGCTCCAGGGAGCGCAGCTGGCCCTTTAACCACTATCTGGAAACAGTGAGAAGGCACCATTTTGCACCCGAAGTGAAACCCTCCCCACACACTGAGGCTTCTGGCAGCATGACATTGGATTTACCAACCACCAGGACTCCCAGGAACACACTGTGGTTGTTTACAAAGTACCCACTTTGTGACATTTTTCTATAATAGCCTTAATGGCCTAAAAGGGTATATTTCATTAATCTTAGAAATTTCCAGCTATCATCTTTTGAAATATTTATTTTGGCCTATTCTGCCTCTCTCTCTCTTTCTCACCCTTCCTTCCTCCTCTCAGATGGCATTCACAGTTTGTTCATGCATAGTGTCTAATTTTCCAAGGGAATGTTGAAAATATTAATCATAATTTTCATAAATCCCTGTACAGATATTCCAACATCTGGGCCATCTGGTCTGGGGGATTGATTTCTTTCTGTCTCTGTGTTGTTTTCTTTCTTGTTGCCTCGTGCATCTTGTAATTTGTAGTGACTTGTTTTGTCTGTTTGATTTTTGGTACCAGGAATCCAACTCAGGACCTCGCACTTGCTAGGCAGTCCCTGTGCTACTGAGCTATATCCCTGGCTCTCTGTAATTTGTACCGAGAACCAGGCATCTTGGATAGCATTAGGATAGATTAAGAGTAGTAATATTCTTGCCTAAAAATTAACACTTTTTGCTAGACTTTTATTAGAGGGTAGTCAATGAAATGAGATGATGTGTTTGGTTTGGGCTTTCTCACCTGTAGTATACCAAAGCTTCAAAGACCTCTACTGTCATTAAGTAGAACATTATGACAGGATCATTAAGATGGAAACCCACTGGGTTATGAGAGGATTTTCTCTGAGTCTAATCTGCTGTCAACCTCAGAATTTCTCTCAGTACCTTGAGCTTGGAGATCTTATCTTTCCATATTCTTGTTCCGCTGTCAGCTATGGACTGCTTTTCTGTGTTGCTCAGACGTTCGCTGTCCAGGCAGGAGAGTAGCACAGCGTTCCTCTTCTAGTTCAGTCCTGGTTTGGCCTGCTGCTGTGTTCCTGGATCACACGAGGGAGACCCTTTCTTTGGTCCTGCCCCTTTCTGAATAGTGAAATCTCCAGAGGCCTGGATTTAGAAGCTTCCAGCCCACTACTCAAGATGGACCTTCACGTAGACCGTTGCAGTGACAGGGTTTGCTGTCCTTCTTTCTTCAGTTTAAAGCTTTTGCTCTAAATGGAAGCTAAGAAGGAAGGATGCAGACAGTGTTGCATGTTCTCCTACATTTGTTTCTGATCCACCCCTAGAGCTCAAACCCCAGTGAAGGCATCTCCCCATGGTACCCATCCCTGACCTATCATGAACAACTAAGGTCTATGACGAGGATCCTGGCAGTAGGTTCAGATTGTATCTGTAGTCCCTAGGTGTCCTATATTCATTTGTAAAGCTGTATTATGTTTGGAGCAATTCATTCTTTTTGCTGAATTCTTACCAGTGTGCAGTATTACCTTACAGAAGAACAAATATTCAAAGGTCTTGAATCTATGGAGAGCTGTGTGCCTTTAGTTTTGTTATTAGGGACATACTCTGAAACCTGAGCTCTCTGTTGCATTGAAATGCAATGATTTTGCATATTAACTGGTTTATTGTTGGTTATAAAATTCAAATACCTATAATTGTCAGTTTTTTCATCCTATGCAGAAAGTGATGCATGCTATGCCTTCACATTATATGTCCCAGAGTTTTGTAAATGAACATTTTATTTTAGAATAGTTGCAGGTTCATAGAACAAACCAGTCACAGTCCTTTTGTAACACTGTGCATCTTCCATCACTATCAATGAAGCAACATTCATATACGATTGTTGACTAAAGTTCATGCTTTATTGAGGTTTCTTTACTTTTTAATCTAATATCCTGTTTCCTTTGCAGGAATCCATCTAAAAAAGGAAATATATTTAACTGCCACACTCACTAAGCTGCCCTTAAATGTGACAGGTTTTTTTTTTTTTTTTGATGACCATGACAGTGTTGAGAAATACTGGTCAATATTTTATAAACTGTTTCCAAATTAGAATTTGTTTGCTATTTTCCTTATGACAAACAAGAACAATTTATGTCTAGGAGGAAGCCTAAGAGGTGTCATTCTTAAAATATCATATCAAAAGCACCATCAGTTTGACTCATCAGTGTTAATATGAACCTTCGTACAGGTACATTTGTCTAGTTTCCTTATCTGTAAGATTATGATATTTTTTCCTGAATTTCATATCCTTGGGAAGAATGACTTTCTATGCAAAGCTCATTTTCTAGAGTGGAGAAATACAGTTCTTGAATTGCAAACTTGTTTGTAACTTCTCTTGTTTATGATTTTTTATCTGAGTTGACTTACAGATACTTACCTTATGCTTTAGGTTGTAATCCAACACTATTTGTTTCATGCTTTGCTCAAGCTGTTCCGGTTTTGTTAATGAGGAACTCTTGCAGCTATTTCTGGATTCAGTTTACATGCTGGGTCATTGCGAGCGTAGCTCTGCTTTAGCCAATAGATTTTAAATATAGTAATACCTCTATTCACAAATGCTTTTATTCTGAAGAAATCCTGTTCATAAAGAGGAACATTAGGCAAAATTTTACTTCTGTGCCAGAACTCCACATCAGGAGAGAAGCATGACCACTGCCATTTTCCCCACATGAACGTGAACATGAACATGGACCATCTTCCCCAGAATCATGGAATGAATTAAATTTGTGAACTGAGCTACTACTGTACATTGACCGTTATAATAATATTGATGTTTTATGTGAAGTGGAGAGATATGTAATTTGGGTATTGAAATGTTTTTATTGACTAATTTGTGATACACTCAGTGGTCTCAATATCAGCACATGATGAGCTCCATGAACATGTACTTTTTTTCCTTTAGAGTTGCTGCCTAGAGCTCTGAGTCTACCTTTCGTGGCTAAGCTCCTGATCTGTTTCATTACATACATTTTGTTATTCTAGATTTTCCCTGGGAAACGCCACTGAGTTTGGTGGAGTTAGTATGCGCCTAAATGTTATCATAAATCCATTTGATATAGCTATCAACTCTGTTTTCCATAGTCTACTCTTTCTTATTTACATGACATTTTATAATGTTGATCTCCTGTTTTAAAGTAATTTTCCTCTTAGCTTTTTCTTCCCCTATTATT
Source organism: Dinomys branickii (assembly GCA_004027595.1). NCBI lineage: Eukaryota > Metazoa > Chordata > Mammalia > Rodentia > Dinomyidae > Dinomys > Dinomys branickii. The sequence goes on along the minus strand of PVLD010026442.1, from coordinate 4,908 downwards.
TACACTCTACTTATAAACATCCTACTGATTTGTACATAGGATGAGAAATATTACATAGGTTTTATTTAAAAAGTAAAATTTAGTTTCATATCACAAGAGAGATCCTAGTCTATTTTTTCAATATTTCTCCGCATAATGACCACTTAAAAATCACTAGTTCCTGTTTAAAGATTCAACTCTGACATTACTTTAATAATAATTTAGTAATATGTAGAAAGTATGGCTTGTGAGGTCTTGCATAGTTTTAACCGAAGGCACGCTGTTCCTTAGCGAGACACATTGGGCTAAAGTCCTCCTTGGACTGCATGTAGCTATTTGCATCTAAAGCTATTCTTTATCTTATCATCTCAATTTATAATACTTTAAATCTACAAAAACTTCAAATCTGGGCAAAACAGATAATTCCCCAAAGTAATACCAAGATATGCAATGCTAATGCTTTCCTGAAGACTGATACAAAAGAGTTTTTTGAAATATAAAAACACCATTCCTGAAGTTGATGTGGAAAACTCATGAATTTTAAATAATTTTGGTATGCCACTTCTTTAATATTTTAAACAAGCACAGAGCTCCTCAAAATAGACATTTTAACTTCTGGGAAAGTAGAAAGAAACACTGGGTCCCCTACATTTATAAATAACACTGAAATATCATCCAGTACAATTTGGGGGCCACCAAATGACTGCAGGTTTTATGTCTGCTGAAAGGGACACCTTGAAGACATTTATTCCAGATAAAAACTTCTTTTATTCATGTGGTAATATTGAAGTAACAAATAGCCTATAGTAAAAGTATGTAAGTAACGCAGAAACCTATGGAATTGAGTAGAGTCAAGGAATATGATTCACAACACAAAAATCTAAAAGAAGCCCCTGCATCTGGACTTGTTCTGTAGACTATATGCGCTGATCTTTCTAAGTGAGAAGTGCTAGATATTTGAGGAGAGTCATATCTTTAGCATGACATTAAATATAGCTAGTAATATCATTTGAAAACATTTAATAACTAATAATAGATGATGGCTAAATAGAAGGTAGATAGATAGATACATACATACATACGTACGTACATACTTTGGTAAAATTTTAAACATTTCTTTTGCTCTAAGGACATCCCCTGCAATAGGGAAAGAATGAAAACATTTCAGCTAGAGGCACGGCCAAAGCAAGATGATCTCTATTATTATTATTGTTCATCCTTGAGGCTGTTACCCAGTGGAATTAGTTAAATAGATATTAGAAATATCAATTCTGTTATTGGCAACAGAATTAGGAACAATATTTTTTAAAAATATTAAACCATAAGAATATTGATGGTGATTATAGAGCAGCCCACTGAAAAGATAGTGTGCATGTGTCTATGGCCATACCACCCTGAACATGCTCAATCTTGCCTAACAAAGTGCATGTACTTTAATAATGTTTATATGTAGAACTTCCTTAAGTTATATGTTAAAAAAGAAAATACTTCATGTTTTAGAGTAGCAAGGACAAATTAAATACTAAGTACTCTTAGTTTATTTTGTGCCATTATAACAAAATGTCTGACCTGGTAAAATATAAAGGAAAAGAATGCATTTTCTCATAATTCTGGAGGCTAAAAAGTCTAATGTCCAGGCTTCACATTTTATCCCTTAATGTGTGCTCTCTTAGGGGGGCTTCTTCCATGGCTCAAGAAGGGTTGCCACAAGAGAAGTCTAGCTCAATGCTGGGTGGAGCCTCCTGTGTAAGGGTGTTGTGATTGTTAAGACTAATTGCACCAACTAGAATGGCTTGAAAGCCACTAGGATATGGGTGAAGCACACTTGTAGGTGAGTCTGGGTGGGTCACAGAGGTGTGCCCTTGGACACTGTATATGCTCGCCAGCCCCTTACTCTTTGGTGGTGTCCTCTTGCGCTTCTTCCAAAGTACCACGAACTAAGCAGCTTTGCTCATCCATGTACTTCTCACTTGCTTCTGCCTTGGAGCCAGTCAACAATGTTCTCAATTGCCAAATTAGCAATCTCTTCCTTTGTGTTGTAGGTGTTGGTATTGTGTCTTAATAATAGGAAAGCTGATGAACACAGAAAAAATCAATACCAGAGGTGGAGATGTTGCTGTGACTGTATCTGAACACGTGGTTTAGAAGCCTTTAGAACTGGTTTTCAGGAGGTGTTCTGAGGACCAGAAAAAGACTGAGCCATCTCAAAGATGTCTTCATGTCTGATACTTGACTCTCAGCAGGGTAGTACAAAAGCTGGAGCTTCATGCAGCTCGCCCTATATCACTGTGTGGCTCCCTGAACAACGCAGTGTCAGAGTAACAAGACTTCCTACTTGGTGACTCAAGACCCCAAACACATTTCCTTAGGTAGGAGGCCCGGTGGAATTCGTATTGCTGTTCAGCACCTGTGTAATTTGCACAGCGTCACTTCTATCTTATTCTGTTAGTGAAGGCAGCTCATAGAGGTCTGCCTAGGTGGTAGGGAGAGAATGTAGACCTCAAGATCTCATTATAAGGAGGTTTTGTGGCTAATTTTGGAGAATATAATCTAATCAAAAGGTTATTTCAGGTAGAAAAAATAAAATTACCCAATAAATAGTTTGAAAAGCCTATTCAGACATGTAGATCCATATTTAATAATAATGTGCCAGGAAGATTCCAGTGCATAGAATATACAAGCATAGAAATCATATAACCACATATCACTGCAGGAAACTATCAGTAATTCTTTTTCCAATGTCACATCTTACTCAAACTCAAAATTGTTTAAAAGCCTCTGTGAATGAGAAGAGCAAAATAAGTCCTTTTTCATGGTTTGGAAGTAAAAGAACAATGGTACATTTGCAAGAAATGTTTGTAATTCCTAGCATGGACAAAGTCCTAATGGCCCTAATTGTCTCAAGTCAGTAAGATCAAAACTAATGACCAATTGAGAGAAAAAACAAAAGAATATCCATTACAAGAGCACCTACATACAGGGAAACCCACCAAATCATGTAGATAGAAAGAGAAAGAAAATTAAAACTATGCTGAGAATCCTAGTTGACCTATAAAATTGATATAATTTAAAAATTTATTAGTACCTAGTACTGGTGAGACCTAGGAGGATATATGAATTTATTGCTCTTCAAAAATTAATTTTTAGGGAGGGCCATTGACCAATTTATTTCAGAATTGCAATTGACCCCAACCTTTTGCCTTGGGGAATGCATTTGTACAGGACAGAATTCTAGGATCTCCAATTACTCATGTCTTTCCATAATCCATATCCTCTGAGTGCAGATGGGACTTATAACTGGGTTCTTAAAACCAATAAAATGTGGGGAAATGATGGGCTATAACTTTAATAATTGTACTAATTTTTAAGTCAAAGGTAAAGGGATGTGGCAGATATAATTAAGATCTTTAATAAACCCACTTTAAATTAATCAAGGTGCAGTTATCCCGGATGGGGCTGATCTAATCAAACAAGCACTTTAAAAGAGGAGAAGTATATTCTAGAAGGCATCGGAAACTCTCCCCTGCTGGTCTAAAATAAACAGCACACCACGAGTGCGATGGCTGCAAGGAAATGAATTCTGTCAACAACCTGCGTGAAGTTGGAAGAGGGCTCTGGGCTCGGGATGATTGCAGCTCTGTGAGGAGAACTCTCAGCTAGATGATGCTGGATTCCTGATCCACAGAAAGGATGCAGTGATACGTGTTGTATCCTACGCCTCCAAACTGGTGAATGTGACAATGCAAGACTAGTATGGGCTTTCATTCAGATATCTGCATAGATGAAAATTTATAGATATATAGATAGATACAGTGCATTGCTTATAATGGCAGAAGGATATAAAAGAGCTGACTGGCCATCAATAGGATGCCAGGATGACATCTAGGACACTGCCACTTTTGGAGTCAGTCAGGCGGCTTTGCCCAGGATATGGCATACAGTGAGCCTTGCCAATGGTGACGGTCTGTTATTTGCTGCCAGATAGCATGATTGCAAATTACATGATACTTCTAGGGCATTGACAGAGCTATTGGCAACATTATTTGATAACATTAGTGAATTTCCAGTGGCAGCATTTGAGAGATCTCATAGCTACCTATCTATATAGTATCTTTAGCCACTGATTTCCTGACATCCCTCGTATTGGCAGCTTGGCCCTGACCATATTTTCAGAAACAAACCCCTGCCAATATAATACTGTGTACTGATGACTTCATTGTTGGCTATGTGAGAAGATTTGGGCCTTAAACAGTGAAACCATGGAGACATCTCAAGAGTGCTTTACATGTTAAAAGCACTTCTGTGATTTCAGTTTATGACAAAGCCACCACCACAATAATGATATCTGCAAATCAGGCTCAAAGAATGTGAGGGAATACAACCCCTTTGGCTTCCTCAGTCTGTCTCTGGGATCTGTTTCTATGCTGAGGGGCAGTGAGGAGCAGGTCCTATGCTGCTATTCTCTTTATGTTTGCATCACATTTAGCATCATTAAAGAGACAGCCTTGAATACCCAGCCCCAACCCCACTAAAAAAAAAAAGACAAGGGATCCGGGAATATTTTCATTCTCCATAATTCACTCTAATTTCCTACTGTTGAAGCTGCCTCTTGGGTGCCATTATGCACTGGGGGGAACTATGCTTGCTAGAGCAGGGCACTAGGGAACGGCTGAGTGCAAAAGCTGTAATTTACAAAATACTTCTGGAGAAAGGAGGGAGAGAAGGCACTTTGTTTTTTTTTTTTTATTTTAGAAACATAAAAGTACAAAAACCTATTGACAAACAGACACCCATTATCATAGAAAATAGTACAATCACAACTAATCTATAGACAAGGTGATATGGTCTCAACAGTTGTTGTTGCTTTATCCATTGATATCTTCGAATTGTAGATGTATGGACCCATATACAGACATGCAAATTTAGTCA